>WAAB01020193.1:48233-135882 GCA_013389865.1 Piaya cayana
TCCTGCAGCTTATATGGTCTTTAAGAGCTAACCTCTTTTTTTTTTCTTTAGTGAAGGATTTTAACACTTTCTAGGTTCACAGAGACTACAGCTCAAACTTCTGAGTTGTTTGTACACAGCTTTCTAGAGTAACTGGGATTTTCTAATGTCTCTCTGTTGATATAAACTCCTGTTTTATCAGGTGTAGTCACAGCTAAGAAGTTGCAGAACTGTTCCTGTACACTGTTGCTCCAGCTGACAGGTTAGAGGACAGTATATAAAACAATATATAATCTTTTCCCCTCAGGAAATAGATCAAAATTAATAGATTCCACAATTAAAAATGTGATATTTCATGAAGAGTATCAAATACATGTAACCTTGATAAGGGCATTCTGTACATACATCTTCGTGCTTACTCTTCAACTTGAAAGGCATTTTTCTCAACATCAGGTAATAAATGTCAGTTTGAATACTCTATCAATTGCACTTGTGCCCATCTAAAAGCTGATCTTTTTTCAATATATGCTCTTTTTCTTATTGAAAAGATTTTAAGCTTTCTGTATTTGGTTTTAATAACATTTAAAACATAAAAGGACATGCATTTTAACAAAAGACTGAAAAATAAAATGCAGTATTTAATTTCTTTAATTGCATATCTTCTAATAAAAAATGCTTGGTGCTGAGCTCATTTGGTAAAAAACAGCCTAAGTCAAAAATTCCCATGTCTGTTATTTTTATTATTTGTAAAATTACAGAAGGATTTTGCTTCCTGATACAGCATTTCAGCAGACTTTTCACTTTGTAGCCCACAGATGTAGCTTCCTTTGTGTATGCCTTTTTATTGTTTCTTGCTTATTGTGGTTAATCACAACTACAATAGCTGAAGAACTGTTAGAAGACTACAGCCATTCCTACGTGTTCTAATTTAGACAGCTGCCACTGTTATCAAGGGTTTTGTTTTAAGAGCGGGTTATATTTGTGCACCCTTTCAAAGTTTCTTGAAGACTTTCTAGCATTTTTCTTCTGGAGGCATTGAAAAGCTACACTAATGCCAGTTAGGTTACCTCTGCAAAGGTCTCATGAAAGTCCTTGAAATATAAGATACAGGGTTTTCAAAGCTCAGTTTACAAAAACATCCTTTTGTTTTGGATACCTCCATTTGGGACAGAAAACATCAGATACTCAGACCCTGAGCACTGACAACAATAACTGAATCTTTAAACTTTTTAGTAGGGCCTGTTGTGACAGGACAAGGGATGATGGTTTCAAACTAAAAGAGGGTAGATTTATACTGGATATAAGGAAGACTTTTTTTTACAGTGCGGATGGTAAAACACTGGCACAGGTTGCCCAGAGCGGTGGTAGATGCACCATCCCTGGACACATTCAAGGTCAGGTTGGGTGGGGTTCTGAGCAACCTAATCGAGTCTCAGATGTCCCTGCTCACTGCAGGAGGTTTGGATTAGATGACCTTCACGGTCCCTCCCAACCCAAAGCATTATATGTTTCCAGTATTTGGGTGCCCAGTGATGGGACAAGCAGCTACAGACACAAGTTGGAGCATGGGGAATTCTTACTAGATATGTGGAAAAACGTTTCCCCTATGCAGGTGGTCAAATACAAGACCTTCCCTTTGGCTTCATTTCTCTGCTGAACAAACCCAGATCTCTCAGCCGTTCTCACGTAGCATGTCACACAGTACCATAACCATCCTGGTGGTCCCCCACTGGGCTCCCTCCGGTATGTCAATGGCTTACTTATCTCTGGTACCCCAAAACGGGACACATCAGTCCAGGTACAGCCTTATAAGTCTTGAATAGAGGGGAATAAATATTTCCACAAATAAGGGGCTCACTTTTGATAGTGTAACCCATTTATTCTGTCCCAGATACAAGGTCCCAGATTCCATTTGCCCCTGTTGAACTTCATGAGTTTCTGTCAAATCATTCTGTAGTCTATCCAGATCCCTTAAACAGAAATCCTGTCCTCCTGGCATAACAGCTGCTCCCTCCAATGTCATATTGCCTACAAACTTGCTGAGACTGCACTCCATACCACCACCCAGGTCATGAATAAAGATATTAAACTGTGTTATCCCCACTATGAATCGTTGAGGAACACCACTTGTATAACCAGTCACCAGTTCTGTTTCATACTGTTGTTTACAACTGTTCGAGCACAGTGGTCCAGCTGATTTTCTACCCATGTTATCATCCACTTACAGAGTCAATACCTCACTAATTTGACTGTAAGGAGCTAATGGGAGACCATATCTAAGGCCTTGTCTAGCGTCAAAGTAAATAACATTCAGTGCTCCTCCCTTCACTCCAGAGTAAGTCATCTCATCGCAGAAGCCAATCAAGGTTGTTCAGACATCATTTGTCCTTGATAATTCTGTGCTGGCTGTTCCAAATCACCTTCTTATCTTTTCTGTGCTTGGGAATAGCTTGTAGGAGAATTCAGGCCATAACATTCCCAGGGAGTGCAGTTCAGCTGAGTGGCCTGTGCTTCCTCAGATTCTCTTTTGTGTCCTCTGAGATGAATGTGAGTTTGCATTCTTTCTTTTTTATGGCTTGTTAGTAATATATTATTATTTCAAACAATGAAAAAATGACAATGAGTCTCTAATATGCCATTACAGGGTTAGAATCTATCAGGGCTCTCCATTTACCTTAGGCAACAATCTTGTTTAAAATTCATTTGATTTGCATAACAAATACATATTTTCCAAGAAATATTCTATAAGAAAATAGAAATTAGACAGTCACATCCTTTAATCTATTTTAATTACTGAAAAAAACTTTTCTGATGCCAATAGGCATTTAAAATACTATTTTATATAAAATAATTGTGAATAATCATCTTGATAAACACCAGAATAATAACACAGGAAAAAACCCAAATAATACAAAGAAAAACTCATCCATCTTAACTACCTTGTAATTACCACATAAAATTCAAAGGACTTCACAGAAAATGAAACTCATTTCTCATGAGAGCAGAAGGACGGATGGTGCAAGAGCTGCTTAGGCACAAGGCTGAAAGATATTCTAGTGACATCTCTGAGAAACTGCATGAAGTGCTGTAGGCCTGAGCAAAGAGAAAGGTTTTTAGTGCATGGTAATCTGTTGCAAACCTACAATTGGACTTATCTTTGTTATGATTAATCAGCTGCAACACAAGACCACCATTGTTTTATGTGAGGCAGTGGTAATGGCTCAGTGCTAAAACTCTTCCCTCTTGTACCTGTTTGAAATACAAGTGTATGAGGCCTGAGCCACACAATTCTTTGTTAATGGTTTGTAATTAAATGAGCAGTGTAACTTTTAATATAAATAGTTACACAAGTGCAGAGGTGTCTGCAGCTGCTTGTACTAAACAGTTTTACTTGCAAAGATAGGTTATTTCCTGTTGTTAGGAGAAGTTGCTACACCACAAGGTCTCCTTTGTACATGTACGCCATCCTCTACCCTAAGAGATTGTAGTGCTTTGCCCTGTCTGATTTTAAAAAAACCCAAAACAGGTTAAACAAGTTAATTCCAGCTATTCTAGAGCTGAGAATGGGCCTCCTTGCACAAGTTTTCTTCCTTGGAAAGCTTTAGCAGTGGAGGTGGCGCTTCCTGGTGATCATGCGGATGATAAGATACTGCTTAGTCTGCATCTGTGGCTTGGTGTCAGTAGCCAAAGTCCTGATATAAGATTGATTAGTAGAGATTATTAGTGTTCTTCAAACAGTGTTACCTTTGTGCAGATAATGCTTTGATTGTTATATAATGTCATAAAAAACTTTGTAGCAGCCATCAGCAGCACATCTTCCAGGTTTGTTATGAGAGCTAACAGGCTTTAGGTTCTCTCAGTTTCACTAGGGATAGATGATGATTTCTAGGAATTCAGCTGTGGAGAAAGGCAGTGGCCCCATAGTGAAAAAAGAGCCATTCTAGGCAGGAGCCTGATAAATTTGTTTGCTCCAAATTGATTGTGTTACATCACTACAAGAAATTATTCAATATGTAGTGGAGGACTTGGGAAGGCAGATATGGCCAGGGCTAGGGCCAGCACATTGTAGGTATTGGTTTGTACTAAATGAAGGTAGACTTGCCCACTTTTCACTGGTGATAAAAATATGGTCAAATAATTAGTCGTGCTTTGTTTTAAACTTAGTGATGTAGTATATGCATGTGATTTATAATAGCTTATATTTAGTAATTAGTGTATTCAACATTGTTTTTTAATTATTTTTCTTATTCTGTTTTTTTAAAAATGTTCACAAATCCAGTTTGTATATATTTTGCTTGAGAGCAAAACCCAGCAGAGAATGGATGTACAACAGACATTACACAGAGGAAGGTAGGGTACTATAGGCAAAACCAAATGCCTTTCCTAAGCATAGAACACATCTCAACCCCAGCTAGCTCCTTTTCTCTCATAGAAAGGCATAATTCTTTTAAAATCCAAGAAGTTACAGTGATTAAAACCAAGAGAGCATCTTGTCTGTGATAGTAGGCTTGGTGATTAATTCACTAGTGAGGGGGAAAGAGACTGAAATCACAGGTGAACAACTGATGTGTGACCAAAGCTCTTTCTAAAGTATATGGTTTTACATGCTCAAGGTAGCAGAAAATGGAAGCAGAAGAAGACATACCACAAACCACAGCTAATTTGGCAAGCAACTTTCTTACACTGTCACTGTTTCTACATTTGCAGATGAAGTTGCAGCCACATTTCCTCTGCAAGGAAGGCAGAAAAGGCAGCTGAGAAGATTGCAAACTGCAGGGTAAATGCAACATTGTAGGAGTTCTCATGTTGATACAAATGGCAGCTCTTTGATGGTAGGTACTGCACAGTCCTGCAGAAATTAAGGCAGAGTTCCCACCCTATGTTGAAGAACACAAGGCAGCCAAGAGGCTTTGTTTTGCTTTGAAGCAAGGATGAATAAAGACTGTCTTCAAAGGAAATGTTCATGTGTTCCACTGTGTTTTTTTCAGTTCCTTGAACAACTGTATTTTGATTTGAGCTCAAGCTTAAGAAAGTCTTAAACTACTGCCCCATGGTAGGGAAGGGCTCCAAGGCCTAAAAGCTATTCTGAATACAAGAAGCAGAGTACTGGCAATGCCAGATCAACATCACACTTACTGTTGCAGACCCTACTTTTCAGTTTACAAACAATATTCATGGAAGGAAAATTGTCAAAACAAAAATAAAATTCAGATGTGCTTAAATATTTGAGATGGCGAAGGAAGCCATTTCCATGCTGCTCACAGTTTGCAGATCACATGGTTTCTGCTCAGGTTCCTGTGGAGAAAGAGAGGGAGGAAAGAAAATGTGTGGCAGATTGTGGGGTCTCTTCTATCTCCAAAGCAGAGAAAACTCCCATAAATATAACCATGTGACCTGATATTTGTGTGCACTCTTCTCTATTATTTTGGTTGAATATTTCAAAGCAGAGGGTTTAGCCCTGCTTACACACAGCAAACAGGTCAGCTCTATTCACTACTGGCAGACAGAACCCAGTTTTCAGGATTGTTACCTGACTACCAAGAACAGTGTGAAGACACCATTAAAAAGCTACAAGAAAATATTAATCCTTGTCACTTACTGCTTGCACAACTGTGCAGATGTGCATACACAAATATACAAGCCAGAAAGAAGGACTTTTGCAGGACAGAGCTGACAAAAAGAGAAATGAAGGAGAGACCAGTGAATAATGCAATGAAAAGAGAGGGGGCAAGGAAGCAGTGGGTGTTTTCTTCCCTCTCCTACACACTCCCTGTGATGAGAAACTTACTTTGGAGGTTTAGACATTAGATTAGATATTTTAGGCATGGCAGAGAAAGTATGAATGAGACTGATCTCTTGAAACAAGAATTACCTTATAAATGAAATCAAGTAGCTTCTGCTGGGACAGCAAGTCTCATGAAGTATGCTGTCAAAGTGACCCACTCTGTCAGACAACAAGTCATGTTTCCCCTTTCTCTCAGTGTAAAGAAACAATTTGTATGACATATAATGTCAGTATTTTATTAATTTGCTTTCTCATCTACTACTGGGATATTTTTTATTGGTTACCATGTTCCTCATGGCTCTGTCCTTTGTCATGTTCACTGGCATGAAGTAACATTTGCTTGAAACAAATCTCTCAAGGAGGAAGATATATTTCTCTAGGCATTTCAATAAGTCTGAAATACTGTTGCCTCTAACAGTCTCTGAGGAAGAGTAGGAAAAAAGCCAAGTCTGACTAGTTTTTGCATGAGGAACTATTTAAAAACACATGTAATCTTTTCTACACTAACCTTGTTTCCCTGAAGAAAATATTTGTGCCTCAGAGAGCATAAGATATGGTAAAGGAACAGTTCCTTATGTCATTAAGCCTAACAAACTGGGCAGAGAAATGCAATCCTCTCTCTTCCCTACACAGAGAGCTACACTGGTCAGCTCTTCATTATATTTTAAGAGTATAGCGTACACCATCCCTGACTCACCATTCCTTGACAGTGCCTAATGTCTAGCTTTACAGTATCCCAGCTGGTACACAAAGAAATGAGATACTAAATTCCTAATGTTCTTCCAGCTACCATACCACTAGTTAGTCAATAATAGTAGTAATACTTAAATAGTAATTGTGAATATAGTAATAGTAAAATTTGAAAATATAAAAGTAATTATGTAAGTAGTTAACAATTTATCAGAGAAAGTAAAGAATTTCTCTGTAATGAAGCCCTGAGATTATCCTCACATTTAAGTGTTTAAAGAATTATGCTTTAACAGTTGTAGGCAATAGTCTAACAAAGTGGATAGATACAATAAATATGAGATGAATATTGGATACAGCTGAAAATTGACAGCTGTCTAAATAACATGAAAATAACGGGGTTAAGGTTGATGGTCGAACTAGTTATAACTCCATTTCCTGAAAGCTTCACCACTGTCCTGGAGAGTTTCATAACTGGTTTCCACAGGAGTGGAAAATTTTGGTTTTAAAATTTCATCCTGAAAATTACCCATAAATATGCAGACTTATTTTCCAATATTTCCAGGTCTGTCAGGTTTAAAAGTAATGATTAATCTTAGAACTCAGCCTCCAATTTGAGGATTTATTTTCTTTTTTTCCTCCCATTTTATCTCTGGCACTAAAACTTAAGCAGCATCAATGATACCTCCATTGACTTCACCCAGTCAGTTGACTGGGTTGGGCCTCAGTAAAGAGTTTGGTCACACATAAAGTACATTCCGAAAGTCCTTCTGCACTGCAGACAGTAGTGAAGTCCTGTAACAATATTTTAACGACTTCAATAGATAGTTATCAAACCAAACATACACGAAGAAGGGAACTGAGGAGAAGGGAAGAATCATTGATGATATATTTAACACCAGAGTAGAAGTGCTCTTGAAAAACATTTAGATAAAAAGAACTGAAAAACAGGTCTTCTGCAGTAAAACTACTTCAAGCTAGTATCTAGAGAGAAGAAAATGTGAATAATGACACCTTAGGACTGGTTCTTTTGATTTTCACTCAGGAGAACAACTCTAATTGAGGAGAATTTTGCCCAAAGAAGTATGAGACTGCTTTGGGTGACTTGGGATCTACTTGCGCTGGCATTGATAAAACACATTGTTGACTTGGAAGTGAAAATGAATGGGTTGAAGGAAAGGCCATAGTCCAAAAGGAAGGGAGCACTGGAAGTGGACCTGAGCACACAGCAGATGATCCCACCATGGGAAACTGTTGCAATGGGAAGAGGGAAAAGAGGGAGCAATCCACAGGCAGACTTAATGTCTGAAATGAAGTGAAACCTTGCACCTCCCACTTCTAGGGCTAGAAAATACTGTTGTGGGCATTCTTAGCTTCCTGGTAGAGAGAGATTTCCAATATTTTCATCCTCTTCCAAAATGGACATTTTGCCTGCCAGGCCTTGTTCTGCTCAGAGAAATCTGAAGTTTCAGCTATTGGGACACATACATCCTTTCCTAGGCATAACCTCTTATTTTAGGAGAAGTTTTATAAAGTATCCCAAAGGAAGTTACTAGTATTATTTGACATTTCTATATCATATGAACTTTTTAAAGCAGGGACCAGCTGATAGCTGACTTGTTAATTAACTGATTTTCAGCAGATGGGGAAAACAGACATGGAGAGGTTAGAATAAACTTGCCGTACAAGCTAATGGCAATCAGAAACATTAATCAGTATCTTCTGGCCAACAGGGCACAAGTCTTTGCCAACTGTGCCACAGTGACAACATGGGCTTATCTGGTATCATGTGCTCGCTTTCTCCACGTTTGCCTCCTGCCAACAGACACTGCATTATGCCTGCCAGGAAGGCCTTCATCTTGGTATGTGGTACAATCTGGCCACAGTCACTACCCTAGCCCAGCCCTCTTTACACAAGGAAGGACCCTGTTTCTCATGTTCAGAAAAGCCTTAACTGTTGATTTTTGTGGGCTGAACTTCGAGCTTCTTTTTACATCATTGTCAAAAGCCTTGCAGATCTGATTCACAGCAATTAGGTTTACTAGTGCATTTTAACCCTTGACCCTTTTAATTGCTTCCTAGAAAGTTATGTAGTTTATGAGATGATTTGTGTGATTCAAATTCCTAATTTTTTGAGATCTCTGAAGTTAAGCCAAGGCATTTCATGTATGATAGGTGACTGTTCAATACAACCATCTTAAACAGTTTATGACTTGGTCTGCCATCACTTTGTTAAAAACTGTCAAGCGTTCCCATGTCAGGCTGGAATCAGACAATCCATTTTGCATGTCTCTCTGGATGACACACAACCTTTAAAACCAGTTTAAGAAAACTCTGTGAAGTACTCCTCTCCTCTGTAGAGGAGGCTTGCTTTGTCAACATCTGTGGATGCCAACACCAAAGGGAAGTGGTTTTGTGAGCTTGGCCCCTTGGGCTAGATTTCTGCTCAGCCAGCAGCAGGGCTAATTGTACCTCCAGGGACAACTTCTGGTTGTAGAGAAGAGCTTGATTAGGATTTCTGAGCATCAGTGTTTGAATTAAAATCTAGATCCTTGGAAACAGTTTTCCTGAGCTGAAATTGTAATACTCAGCTGTCAGTGCTTTTCCATGTGAGGGGAACCCAAATTCTGTGAGTCCCAAAACTGCAATGGTTTCTCAAGAGTTCAAGCATTTCCCTTAAGAACACTTGGCCATATTAATTCTTTTCAGGGAAGCAACGTACCATCTATGTGTCAGCTTCACATGAGCTCACTTTACCCCTTTAAAGCTTAATATGAAAAGAACAATTTTATTCTTGACATGATTACACAAGAAAAACCACCTTGGAAATACTCCAAAGCCTTCTGGACATATTCCTGGGCAACTGACTCGAGGTGGCGCTGCTTGAGCAGAGGGGTTGGATAAGATGAGCTCCAGAGGTCCAGTCCAACCTCAGCCATTCTCTGATTTTGTAATTGCAAGTATAAAATACGTTGCTGTCAATTTTTTGTTTTAACTTTCACTTGTGCTGCAGTTTTATCACAATTTAGAAACTCTTCACACTTCACCCATACCTGCCTGTTCCCCTTTGCCTCCATTGTGCTACCACTGGTGTGCATCTTGACCTGGGCTGATCCCGTTCAAGAAAACAACAATCGCTTTCTGCTTGTTCATGTGCACAGGCTGCTACGCTGTGGGTTAGATGTGCACCAACACCAGCATAAGAGAGAGAAGAGGAGGAAGGCGAGGTTAATTTACCTGGGAATCACAGCCTTAGACATGGTATGGTGTGTCTTTTGGCCATGTTAGCCAGGAATCAACTTATCAGCCCTATGCCTCTAAAATGCTGTCTTGAGAAGAGGATTCCCATTCAGTAAACCTATATTCAACTTGGAGGTTTTCTGGTTGCCACTTGGTATATAAAGAGCACCAATGAATGTTTTAAGAACCCATTGTTTCTCCAGGAATGCTGTATTTCTGTCTCCTGATTTCTCTCGTTACCTTATGTTTAAAGGTATGGATTAATTACTCAGTATCTGCGAGAATGAAATGGAATAATTAAAAATTCACTTGAGAGTGCCCTCCTGTGAAGTGCAAGGTTCTGCTTCTTTCCTGCTCTTGTCTAAGGAATTGAAATTTAGTCATATTTCACTGTAATTTCACTGATTTTGAGAAATGTGTTTCATAGAAATGTTCTTACTTTGTGGAAATTTCAGCTACCTTTTGGGATTGCTGACATCTTACATATATCACACATGCCATGATAATATGGCAGTTTTAATTTCAGAGGCCGATGTGTTACACTGCCTCTGTGTCCCATTTGTACTCTTTGAAATGATGCTTTTTTGCACTTTCAAAGGCTTGAATACATCCCTCCCTTGCAAAGGGCCAAACTGGGACACCTCATTATCTAAGTATTGCTATTAAATTCAAAATGTGTTAATGGTTAAATAAAGTACAACTCAATACTGCTAAATGAATGAGAATACATTCTCCATCTCTTGCACCTACTACAGTACTGGCTACAAAGATGTCAAAAGAAAAGATACTTCAAGAACCTGAGAACCCTAGTGGAACATAATTAATCATAATTAATCCCCCTTTAGCCACAACAAAACAAAGTAACTTTTTCATGCCTTATTTTAATGAAATTTCATCCAATCTCTTAAAAATGGCTATTCACTCAATTTTTCTCACCTCAAGAAAGCAAAATTTAATCTGGCAGGAGAAAAACCATTGAGCTTTATTATAAACTATTAAAAATGCCTGTGCTGTAAAAACCAAGATACTTTGATTTTGTAAGAAGTGAGGAGAGAATCATGAAGATCCCTTCCCCCATCTCACACACAGTAATATTATGCTTTATCCTTCCTGAAGGTTTTGCAGAAAAACAGAGAATGAATCAGTATTACCTGCCATACCAGCAACACGTATATTGCTATTGGACAGCAGTTCACAGAGCAGATATTCAGACATGCAAAGGCTCTGAGGAGTCATTCATACAGTAGCTGTGTTTTTCACCTCATATCATCCTGTACACCAGTGTTGAGTACTTAAATCATACTTCATTCTTTTGCTCTGTTCTGGAAAAATATATTAAGAGAGTTATAATCATAATGCTCCCTCTGGTTCCATTAGCTTCAGAAGAATTGCATTATATGTGACCAAATTAAAAGGCCCAAGTTTTTTGTGTGCAATTCCTGGCTTACAGAGGCTGGGTATAATTATTTCTTCTAGAGTATTGCATTATACTGTAATTTGCACAATGGTCCAAAAGCCTTCCAATGTGCTGGCAGAATCAAAAACTCCAGCACTTTACAGTCAAGTGCAGTGCTGCTGCTCTGCTTGTTTCTGCCTGGGTAGACAATTAGGTAATTAGGGTAGAATTAACCCCCTCATCCCCAAATTAGGGGTTGTAACAATATAAAAAAAAGAAGCTCTGAGTTTGGAATGTAAACATATTGATCTCATTTCATCAAAGGTCACAAACATAATATTAAGTTACGTATGAAATAATTATTTTTAAGTGTGCAACATGAAATTTTCAAGAGGTTTCACATAAGATCTTTGCACTGAGATTCATAGAACTGTTTCCTCTGCAGCCTTTGAAAGCTGAAGCCATCCTTCCTGTTCTGTACATGTAAAATTAGGTGCAATTGAGTCACAGCTGTCTCAGAAAACATTTTTATTGTGACAAAAAGTACCCTCATATGAAGCATTTTAGTAAAGCTACCATTTCAGCTGTCAGCTGACATTCAGCTTGACATTTATAAGGTAACTTCAGTGACATTTCAGTAATTTGGCTAACTAATGAACCTGAATAATCAACTAATGGTAGCTGAGATCAAACTCAAACAAGTAAAGCACTTACATTTATGAAACAAATTGCTACAAAAATTTGACAATTCAAAATAATTTTGTGAACTGTTTATATAGTGACTGGATAATTGAGATCACAAAACCAAGGATTCATATAAAATCATTGTAGAATTTGGGCACTGGGGCACTGGCACCATTCACTTCTTACAAAATCAAAGTATCTTGGTTTTTACAGCACAGGCATTTTTAATAGCTTATAATAAAACTCACTGGTTTCTCTCCTGCCAGATTAAATTTTGCTTTCTTGAGATGAGAAAAATTGAGTGAATAGCCATTTTTAAGAGATTGGATGAAATGCTTGGTTTTTATAGCACAGGCATTTTTAATAGCTTATAATAAAACTCACTGGTTTCTCCTGCCAGATTAAATTTTGCTTTCTTGAGATGAGAAAAATTGAGTGAATAGCCATTTTTAAGAGATTGGATGAAATGAAAAAGATAATTATTATGAAAGGATACCAAAGAAAAATACCAAAAAAAGATTTACATTTTTTCTTTGGATTGTCAAACCAATTACTTAAACTCTTATTGCAGGAACTTTTGATGCAATTTTGGAATTTTCTGTTATATTCAGCAAATTATGCCAATTACTCTGCATTATTACTTTTTGTTGGATATAGAAAATAAATGATCAGGGAAGTATATCATACTTAATATTTCATATACTGAAATGTGTAATTTCAATTCAATTTTCTATTAAGGTTATGAGTTTGTATAGTACTTACTCTGCAAGTATTATTTTAAGGATGTCCTGATCTGCAAAATTAAAACATGTCACTGCAGTGTATTGTTGTTGTTCATTCTTCCCATTGTTATAGCCTGGCTAATGCCAGCATTACAAGTCATTATATCTATGCTCTTGAAGATGTTTTTTTCAGGTATACCTATTCTTTTTCCCTTGGAAGTGTTGCAAGCTAAATATATTACTTCCTATTATAATATTTTAAAGAAATGCAGTTGCTTTTAATTATTCAAAGAAACTTGACATCTCTTCAGGACTTGTATCAAGTTTTCTTCTTTCTGTTTTTTTCCGTCTCTCTTTTTAATTTTGGGGATTTTAATTCTCTAAAATCTTCACTTTTGTGCTCAGAAGCACATTTTTTCTCAAATCTGTAGAATAGCAAAACCAGAGATTTTTCACCACTGAAGAGGTTTTTTCAATACATCATCTGGATTCCTTTCTAAGCACTGAAGTTCCAGTAATGATGTGCTATAGCAGGACAGGTGGACCATACCCTGGAAATGTCTGTTTCCTCTCAGATGAATAAAAAAGCAGTCAGGGATGACTCGATCTGACAGACCTTTTGTTGTCTCTATGCAAATTTAGGGGAGATTAAGCCCTTCCAAAGCCCATATCTATGTATAAGCTATAGTAGGACCACTGGAAACTGTCAGTTCAGTCTATGAAGAAAGATCAGCCTGCTTAAATAAAGAAAAACAACACACACATGAGGAAAGATTTGTTTCTGATGAGGCAACCTAGAACAGTAACAGTATCGGGCATCTAGCATTTGGTTCCTATTACAGCGAATAGTAAGGACAGGTCAAGGCTACAACCAAGAGAAATTAATTTCCTTGCAGGAATTGTACTGGCTGTCTTTTTAATGCCTTCTGCTTCAAATGCTTTTATTTCATGACTTTGAAAACATGTGCTTCATTTTTCTACTTCAGTGAGTGATCATGTGCCTATCTAGACTGGCAACTTGAGTGCTATCCAAAGCAGTTTTTACAGGGGGAAAAAAAACAACCCTGTTTGTCACAGTATTTTGGTAAACTTAAAATTTAGTTTGGTTGTTATTGTCATCCTATAGAATAGTCTACATCAGGACAGAATTCTTTGGGGATCATCTCCAATCCAATTTGCATGATTATACTGGAATGCAGATGCTTCTATGTAACCATCATCCTTCTTCTTGTACCTAAATTCATCACAAAGGTGCAGTAGCTGCCACAACATACCAGATTCACTCAGAAAGAAACAATTCATTGAGTGAAGGGTAGAGACTCAGAAGTCCTCATTACTTGAAATGTTGTTCATAGGGCTGAGTGGGGATTTTCTGAATATATTGTATTGCCATTCAATATTTATTAGTCAAAAATGGTAATTATTTTTTCCCACATGAATATTTGTACAACTTCAGATGAGAATGAAATGTCTGGCCAAATCCACCTGGCCTTCTCCCAAAAAACCAGAAGCATAATAGTCAGCTCTCTGGTGTGACATGGGAAGTAAAGCCAAATCTGCACTTCACCCAGTGCTGACTAAGAATTCCGTTGGAGTCTCACCTCTCTTTTGATTGCCCTCTCATCTGGTCTAACGGCTATGGAGGAAAAGGCCTCTAGTTCTCTCCAGCTGTAGTCATTCAATTTTATATAAATAGTTGATTAGTCACTGAAATGAAGAATTAAGCCTTGACTCCCACATCTCAGGTGAACACTGTAGCAATTGGGCTACAGAACCACTGTGACTCAATGAATATTTCACTTACACAAGATGGAATAGCTCCAACAGAAGAATAAAAGAACAATGGAAAATCAAATTCTACTAAATTACTACCAGTATGAAACCTTGTTTGCAGTCCATAGTCTGATATTTTATTCAGTTAAAAAAAATAACTAAACCCTCACCAAATAATAAGCCAAATACACCCAACAGCTCACTGAGTCTCAACTTCAGACTTGTAATCAGTGATGTTCTACCAAGAGAGAATATGGCCCATACCCTTAATTTTGTTTGATATTAGCAGTTAACTAATGTAAGATTCCTTCTGAAAGGGTATCACTTACATTAAGAGAAATATGTTGGGTAAATGAAAGAGAAATGGTGATATGGGTAAGTTAACATAAGGGAGTTAAAAACTGAAGCAGAAGATTTGCTCTTCAGATTTGGACAGTGATGGCTTACCATACTTACAAATAATTCCTTACAGTTTTTTATCACTATCTGCCCCAGAAGCTAAACTAGTTTTACTATTAATTGAATTATCTAACTTCACTACATACTGGGAGATAGAAAGGATTATTAACTCCACTTTGCAGATAAGGAAACTGAGACAGGAAGAGGAAACGATTAGCAGGAGGTCACACAGGGAATCAGAGGCAGATAAATCCCAGATCCAATGCATTAAGTGCTCCACATTGTTCCTTCTCCACACAAACAGCCATCAGAAATGAGACACATTTCAAAGAGAAACAATTAAAGCACCATTTCATCAAAGGTAAAAGCTTCTGAAATTCATCCTATGCTGGTGATACCAAATGTTGTGCTCTTTTGTCTCTGTCACACTGTTTTAAATGCAGATTATCCTTCCTTGCTTGCTTCCTGCACCATTAGGCCAGCACTCACATCACTTGTTATAGGCACACAGCTCTCCTGCAAATATCTGCCTTACCAATGTACCAGTGCATTCCTTATAATAAGGACAAAGCTGATCATTCCTTAGCACTCACAGTATGTGCAATATATGTCTGTCTCTCCAAAGCAACCAGTCTTTACATTACACAAACGTAGGATGTTCATTCTTGTAAGAAGTTAACGGACATGTTCATAAATAAATTGTGTGAAGTTTAACTCTCTGAGAGGATAGGGGGGAGATTAACAATAAAGCAAATGCCTCGCACTTCTGAGTTTTGTTTGGCCTAACACACTCACACTCTGGGTATCTAGGAAAGCTCTCGCATACTCACCTCACATGGCACATTTACAGTTTCAGCTATCACCACTCTAAGTAAGCTATTGGATTAAGCTAATTAAAGTAGTGTTTATTAGCTGACGGCCATTACTAAGTGAGCTGGTTAACAACTTGCCACAATGTATCCATCACTAGATTAGAATTTTCTTTGTTTTACTTTAAGCCTACCTGTCTTTGCTCTAATTTCCTTAATACTTGGATCTAATTCTACATTTCTGTAAAGAAACAGATACGTTGCCATTAATTTCTGCAGGGAAAACATAAGGATCTCTATGAAAAACATTTCATAAAGCACTGTACATGAGCAAATTAGGTCTCTACAAGAGCTATGGTTTTGAAGCAACTTTAGTGTCTGGCTTTAGCAGTTCTCTGCTTAAATTTGTCTCCACTTAACATGTGTACACAAATCACTTGCTCAATTTCTAACAGAGGGAAAGAGATCTCTTGACTTCAGTTTAATGGGCAAATGTATACTACTAAAGAAGTAAACAGGATTATTACATGGCAAACATTAGGGCAGAAGTGCAGATCCTTATAAACCAAAACAAAATGCTGCAAAAGGTAGCATTAACTATTCCAGAAATCTTGTTTGAGCTACAACATTTTCACTGTTAAAAAATGTTCTTAAGTTCCCTCGAGCAAGCTTGTAAAATAGTTTCTAAATAGTAGCATGGATCAAAATCAATGTATTTTTAAAGTAGTTCTTAATGACTGCTAATTTGGTATAGAAGTATTCTCCAGAGTTTTTCCAAGCAGAATAAACAATATGTTTTTCTGGATTGGTTTCAGTGGAATCACTGGGAATATGATGAGAGAAAGGAATTTATTAGCGCTACTTGAACCTTCAACAACCTGGAATTCAAGAAATACTATTAGATAAAATTAAAAAGACTCAGTTTTTTACCAGACTGGTCTAATGTCTCCTACAAGGCCAAGAACATGAGTGCATTCTAATTTACCAATGACTTTCCTTGCTAAAAGGTACAATGCCTTAAATTTTAATACTTGATCTAGATACAGAAAAAATATTTATTTTTGCTTGTGAGGTGAATAGTCCTCTTATTTACTTATAATTGGAAAAATAGCCAAATAGAGTTTGGTTTATAAAGACTTTCTAAGAGTACCTAAGAAACAGAATCTATAACGATACTCTCCTTTGTTCTCAATGACAGCTCTAATAGGTTTCCTTAAACTCAAACTCACATATTTAAATTACAGCTGAATGTCATTAAACACCTGTGCCCTTCTCACATGAGCTGCTGAAGATCTTTGTAAATTACTCTCTATCTAGTGGCAACTGTGTAGTCAAAACCAACAACAACCAACCAACCAAGCACACAAAAACCTCCTCAAAATTAATTTCAAAACTCTGGAATGAAGCACAGCCCTCCTTCCAGGGGACAGTGCCCCTGATCTTCCAGACTGAAAGGGGGAACACTGGCACAGCAGCCCCAAGAATTTCCTCCACCAGTGTTCTACAGAGGGCTAATTTGCTTGATAGATGATCTCATTAAATGCCTAGGACTGTACTGGATTGTGTACTGGATTGTCACATCTGCAGACAGATAATTTTCAAACCCACCTCCAGAAATTCTTCTAACTCTCATCTTCACCTCCCAAGTCCCAGTGCAGAGGCTTGGTCTGCTTCAACTCCATTTCAGATGCCAAGAACAACTGAATGTTCTGCCACAAAGTCAAGGCTATAACTGTATCTATATTAGTGTTGTGTTTTAAGGCCATGCAAATCCTGACAGTCCTCATTTACTTCACATTGGTGCAATCTGCAGACCAGTGTTTGCACTATCTGGGTTTCCTTTCAGACAAATCTAACCTCATCGCTGTGCTCCATATGGCCACCAATTGCACTTCAGTCCCTAACGGGGACACATGAGCTGTAACTATGCCTGCTGCTTCAGGGTATGTCTACATTATTGCTAGTGAGTTCAGATCAAAAACATACATTTGAAGCAGATCTCCTGGCCATCCCACTTACTCCGTGATTCATATTGCAGAGGGCTCTCAGCCTAAACTGGATTCCTTCTAGCAAAACTAAACTGGAAAATGTACTCCAAGAGTTTCTCCTAACGCACTGCAGTTACTAATGGACCTTCAGGACATAAGAACAGATGAGATCTAATTTGAAGTAAATCCCCTGAAACACATATAATATGGCCCTCAGTACCAGCTACCTCACTCTGCAGGCCTGCTTTTCTTGCAGCACACTATTTGCTGACTTAAACATCCTCAGACAGCTTCAGACCACGTGTGACAATGACAACGGTGGTGGTTCAGGGAACCACATTAAAGCTGCTCCAAAGTAACCCCCCTGAACTGCACATAATGTAGATGTGCAAGCCTCAGAACTGATTATGTCATTAACTGCTCCTTTTATTGTACCAGATTACTTGCTAATGTGGACAGATTAGACTGCTCTTTGCCATTAGACAGCGGCCTCTGATGTTTAGTTATGCTAACAAGAAGACAGATATTTTAGCCCTTTAAAAAAAAAAAAGCGGTTTTATCATATTTTTTACACTCGAACTCTTGAATTCACCTCTGTTGCTTTAACTCTATGGCATTATGGAGGTGACACTGCAAGAAGGAAGAGATGGGATACATGCCACCACGGAGACCCTGAAACTGGCTGAGAAGGGCAGTCAGTTTTCATAGCTCTGCTCTATGATTCTATGATTAAGACTTAAATTCCATCATACAGCTTTTACTGATGGTTCATTTAAATCCTCAAAATGCAGTTTTATTTTATTAATGTGCTCTACATCAGATTAAATTCTGTGTATATTTTTATCTCTGTATATCACCTAGCATTAAAAGAAGAATCACTGGAATATAAATAAATGCATAACTGTACTAAAATCCAGCATAATTCAGATGGTCTGATTCCGATTTCATGTTAGCATTAATCAGATCTAAAACTACTGGGGAAAATCAGAGCCATATACTTACAGAGTTTGTACTAGTGCATTTGATATATAGTATTAGAGGGTCATCCTTTCACAGCACAGCAACTTCTGCTGTTGTAGATTGTAAATACTAAAGCAAAGAGAAAATCACAATAGAGCCTAAAATTAATCTGATGCAAAGCCCAAAACTTATCCTCCATGGTCCTTGTCAAAAGGGACCAGGAAAGATTTGACCAGGGGTTATTGGTCAGAATTTTAAAAGTGGAAATTAAGGTTTCTGGCTTCTGCCTTGTGATTTCAGTCTGCAATAGAGTTAACCTCCAAAAGGAAAGAAATTGTGGCAGGACTACAGATCAAGGCTGCTTTAGATTAAGTTTTCTGTATACATCATAAATCTGTACCATCTGTTTTGTATTGAAAAAGAATAATATTTTAAGGCGCGTTTATTACAACATATTAAGAATCATAAGAGCTCACATACTCCTTTAAAAATATATGTTGAAATCAAAGACAAAGTCTTACAGTGGAAACTGAGGGTCCTCAGCATCTTTCAAGAGACATTCAACAATTTCATGATAGCACTGTAAATGAAAAGCCATCCAAATATACATGATTCTTGCCTGCATCCTGTAAAAGCACTCGCCATTACTTATACTGCACTACTCACATATTTTACATGCATATCCTATACAATACAAAGAATAAACTTCAGTCATAATATTCACCAATAAATTTCTGTTATACAGCTAGACAGAGAACTGCATAAAACTGAAGTATTTGTTTCTTTCTAGTCATGGATGGACCTACTGAATTTTCATCTACTAAACTTCAGATCAACTGGATTTAAAATACATACAGCTTTTTAAAACATATGCTATGCATGGAATTTTTTAAAATTTTTGTGTGTATTGGGGATGTATAACTTCTCTTTTACTATTCAGACTTCACAATGTCATAGAATCATAGAATCACCAGGTTGGAAGAAACCCACTGAATCATCAAGTCCAACCATTCCCACCAATCTCTAAACCATGCCCCTCAGTACCTCATCTACCCACTCCTTAAACACCTCCAGAGAAGGCAAGTCAAACACCTCCCTGGGCAGCCTGTTCCAGTGCCTAATGATCCTTTCAGTGAAGAATTTTTTCCTTATGTTGAGCCTGGACCTCCCCTGGTGGAGCTTGAGGCCACTCACTCTTGTCCTGTCCCCTGTTACTTGGGAGAAGAGGCCAGCTCCCTCCCCTCCACAACGTCCCTTCAGGTAGCTGTAGAGAGCAATAAGGTCTCCCCTCAGCCTCCTCTTCTCCAGGCTAAACAACTCCAGCTCTCTCAGTCGCTCCTCGTAAGACTTGTTTTCCAGCCCCTTCACCAGCTTTGTCGCTCTTCCCTGGACACGCTCCAGAGCCTCAACATCCTTCTTGTGGTGAGGGGCCTGGAACTGAACACAGTATTCGAAGTCCTTGCATTACATGCCTCAGTGAATTCATTATTTTTGGGTTTTGTTAGATAAAAGTAATTTATGAACAACCACATATTATTAAGCACTGCAATTACACTTCCCTTTATACAATTTAGGCTGCTCACTGATGCTAGGAGAACTCTTAGTTGTCTCTTTAAATGAGTTATCCAACATCATGATAGATATAAAAGGGCCCTAATGGGGCTCTGAATATCGGTGCTGCAGCAATGTTAACGCCATGATGGGCAGCACAAGCCGCAGCGTAGCTCGCTGGCTGACAGAAGTGAGTGACCCCTCTGACTGGACTCATGTCAAGTTTTGGTGACTCCAGTACAAGAAAGACATGGACATACTGGACCAAGTCCTGCAGACAGTCACCAGGACGTTCAGGGGACCAGAAACATAAAATATAAGGAGAAGCTGTGTTATCTGGCCAGATGGGAATCCAGTTGGTGCTTTGAACTGCATAATTTGGCTTACAGAAAGATGAAGCTGGACTCTTAGATCTGCACAGGGAAAGGAGAAGAGACAACAGTCAGATTGCAACAAAGAAAATTCTGAGCGGACACAGAAAAAAAACCTCTATGAGGATATTTGAGGACAGGAACAGGTTGTCCAGAAAGGCTAGAAATCCATTCTTGAAGATGTTCAGAATTCAGCTGCACTGCCCACTACAACTTGAAAGTTGGTCCAGCTCTGAGCAAAGGTCTGGACTTTATGACCTTCAGAAGTCCTTTCCCACTAAATTCTAAGCCTGTGTGCTCCTACCACTGTAATGCTTCTCATATCTAGCTTTTCTGCATCTAAATCTGTCATTTAGATCCTCATAATCTTGCATCCTGATTAATTCAAAACTGCTGTTTTCAGGCCATCTGTTATACATATCCCTGTCTCCATTGGGTAGATACAAAATACAGTGGCTGTGATATTCCCTGACCACAATTCTGATGTACTCCTTTTTTTGTGTCTCGTCACAGCATTGCTTATCTTCTCCCACAGCACAGTGGATTTGTTTTCCCATTTGTTAGATTGTCCCACCAGGATCTACCTGTGCTAGCAGATCTGCTTGGCAAATCATACGCAGTGACCAGTCCTTCTGAAATGGTGCATAAACACTGTCCAGCCTCCCACATTCTCCAACACAGAGTTCAATTCTTGTGATTTGCTGAAGAAGCTGCCAAATGATGCATAACTGTGCATCACATAACTGTGATCATGGTGTTTGTCAGTCTCTTTCTTTAAAATTATTTAATATTCTACATATTCCTCAAAACTTCTAATCTGGTATGTCTTAAATTACAGGATAAAACTTAGAAATTACTTAGCTTCAATTAAGTAATTGCAGCAGTTTCTCAGAGTACCTAGGTTCCCAGTGATACTACAGAACATGCTTTTTTCTAAATGCCTAAGAAGTGTATATGTCTCATTTGCAGAAATACAAGTGAGAGCTAGGTGTACATTCTTGCAGCATATTTATCCTATTTAGGTGTTTTTCAAAGTCCCACTAAACAGAAATCCACACATTTAGCTAAGCAATTTTTGAAAATTTGGTTATTAACACGACATGAGAGAAATTGAAATAATAAAAACAGTGAAAAGGACCATAATTAATCATTAAGTTGTTTTCCAGTCCACTGATCTTTATGGGTTTTGATACTTGTCTTTTTGAGAGAGGGCTGTAGGATGTTGTGCTGTATGTAGATACCTAAATCTGCAAAATGACATCTATTGCAAATGTTTGATTTATGTACTTGTACATAGGCACCTGTTGATGCTGTTTGAGATGCCTTAGCTTCCTGTGTACCCCGTATGGCCTCTGGCTGCGGACTGTTAAAAAAGAACCAATCATACACTGCATCTGGCAGCTACCTGAGAAGGACTGAGATCCTTGAGGATGTCTGAGAAGATAGGGAGTACCTTTATGTGCAGACAACTAAATTGGAGGCTCCAGTCCCTTGTTTGTACATAACTTGTAAAATCATACAATAACAATAATAAAGGGGCTACTTCTGCAAAATATACTGAAATAGTTGAAAGAAAGTTGTAAAAATATCCAGAAGAAATCTCCCCTGTCATCAAGAATTCAGTTTCAAATGTTAGGTGAAACAGTACCTGGCACACCAGAGTAGAAAGGGCTTCCAGAGCAAGTGAGTCCAGTCCTTGCCACCACTGGTGTGACAACCTATAATATTCTACAAAAACCCAATTTTCATCCTTAAGCGCACATTACCCATGGTTCTTCCAGCTTACAGCAAAACATGATAATCTGTTACAACAAACAAATACATGTGATAGACATGATTCACTGTATACTCACTGGAAAGATCTACATTTTGATTGCTTATCATACTCTTTCCTTTCTTTTGGGGGGCTTGTAAAGAATTATATCAGTCAAGATAGATATCAGGCTGCATGTTTTGAGATACTGTTCTTCAGCTGATCTGTCCACTGCTTTGTTAGAGAAAGTTGAAGCACTTACTAGACAACAACTCTATTTTTAATTTCTTCAGAGTAAAACCTACAAATGATGACATTTCCTTTTGCACTGCCTCCATCCATTTTGGACTGACAATCAGCTGTCTAAAACTAGCTATTTGGTTAAAACAAGAAGAAATCAGTTCAAGTCTGATACATCAACACAGTAAAAATATCCCCATTTTCAAAGTGGTATAACAAACAATACCTCCAGTAAGGGAAGATTAGTAATCTAACTAATAAATTAGCTTTGTACTGGACTCTCTGCATAACGGGAAGTAAGAAATGCTTATGGCTGGACCTCAAACTACACAGTCAACAGAACTCAAACCCACTGACTGGAACAGAGATATGGATTTGATTCTCATTTTCACAGGAAGTGAGCACTGCTGACTGCTCACTTCCTCTATCTTTGGTCTCTTTTTGCTTGAAACTCTTTACGGGAAAGTTCAAAATAGGGTGGAGGAGAAAGAATATGAATACCAACTCAGTGTCTGAAAAAAATGAATGTAGTGTTCATCAAAATCATAGAAAGCCTTGCTCAATGACTATGAGGTGCTAGACCATAAATAACTGTGTAGCTCTGTGTGACTATAACCATTGTCTAAATCTCAAATAATACTGTTTATATCGTTAAAAACACTGGCATACTGAACTCACCAGAATACCTCCAAATCCATCCAGATAATTGTTATTCAGGACAATATATTAATTACAGATTGATCTTGACAGCTATGACCAGCTTCAAAAAAGCACTCTGACATAAAATTTAACCAGTTATTATACTTAGAGCAATTTTTTTTACTGGGTTTACATCACTTGTTGTACCAGTCTCTATTTTATTTTTTAAAAATATTATTACTGTATTTTACCCTTCCTCAGTAGGGAATTTGGAAATATCTGATGGTCTCCAACTTGTTTTCTTGCTGAAGTTTGCTGCTGGTATAGCAAGCACGATGTGGTTACAGCCTTCTACCTTTCTCATCTGAAAGATGTGAGTGATTGTACAAAATGCTAGTCTGTGGCAATCACATCCACTGCATCACTGAATTTAAACTTCAGACCTGCCAATTATTTCACACTTCTTGCAGGGTTCACACAGTTGGCTTCTGCTTGGCATTCTCTTGCAGCTGGGGATCAAACACACACATTCACTCAGCATTTACACAGATCCTTTGATTTAGTGAATGAGATCATGGAGCAGGAATCAAGCTGTCGCAAATCCACACCATCCTAAGAAAGCCTCCTGCTCACAGAGGTCCTTCTAGGGGATATACTGTCTGGATGCATCCCAGTTACCCAGCTCTCTGTTAGCCCATCACTCAGTGCTCCTTCCATCCCCTGGCCTAGCAGAGCATTCTCACAGGTACTAAAATAAATGGGACCTGAGAGCACTGGTATCTGATACCATACAATGCACAGAACTTGCAGTTTATTATAAAGCAGACAGTGCTATAAATCCCTCTATATTTTATTTAGTAATGGTATCATTTGTGTCATTCAGGAAAGTGATCTTGATAGTTTTGTAAAACCCCACGGCTTTGAATAAATCACTTCCATAGTGAAGTATTTGACTGATGAGACACTAACTGTCCTACAGCAAGAAAATTATTCAGGCTGGGAAGATGACAGGTTCAGAGCATGAAAAACAATAAGCCATAGAACATAGAGAAGCTGGAAAGAACAGCATGTACAAAAGACCAAAGGGCAATTGTCAGAATCCCTGAGTAATGACCATAACAACAGGTGCTAAAACATACAATACAACTATATAGCACTAGCCAATTTCTAAACTGGCAGAAAGCTCAATGGCCAAGTGAAACCCTTTATAAGCAAATGAGTCTCATCAGCACAATGAAATGGACAAAAAAAAATTGGCTAGATTTTGTTTGCAACAATTTTGTTTGCAAGCTACACTTGCCTGCAATGTGAAAGAGCTCCCTGTTTTCTATTTCCACTTGATCTCCCTGTGCTCTAACTAAAATAATAGTTGCCAAGTGGAAAAATAAGTGGAATCTTTGGGTAGAATTGTTTGTGGCCTTGAAATTGTTCTAATTTCTTTCCTCTCCTTTCTTTCCAACATGATCCTTCTCTTACCAAGTTCAATACTTAATTATTCCAACTTTTTTTTCATAAAGATGTTTATCCTTTCTTATCTAGCTTGCCTGTCATATCTTCTTATAATTTACAGAAATCTGAAACATGGTATTCTGATAAACCTGTCAGAATAACGACACAGAGACATATAGTTAATCATTGTGATAGGGTGTCCATGTTATTCTGGGAAAGACAGAAGATACTACAAATAACACTCTAAATGTAATTTACATGAATACATAAATCCTTACTGGTGGTTCCCATGTACTAATAAACTTGAAATCTTATCAGGTGTTAATTGCTAATAAGCTTTATTCATTATGATTTACTCTGCACAGATTTATTGTTCATGACAGTAAAGTAAGCAGACCTCAGAATGGAGTATTCCTGAAAATGAAAAAAAAATCTTCATTATCTATAGGCCTGCCAAATATGAAATAACCCTTGTTCTAAAGAATGTCAGTGTGTCTGTAATGGTCTGCAGTACCTATGTTACTCTGGGATTTTTTGTAGTATAAATTTACAAAGACTTTACAGAAGAAAATAGAGTAACTCTATTGTAATGGTATGCAGCAGAACTGAGCTACCTAGAGATAAGAAGTGGTATCAAGCTGTCATTTGGGGAAATACTGAATCCAGATTCTTTAGGTCCAGGCAGAGAGACCCAAAGAGAAATTTATCTTCTCCCATATAATTGTTAATGACTTCAGTGTTTCAAGAACAGAAAACATAAACCCCAGAGAAGAAAGATTTTTGTTTGAAAGGCACATTAGCTTTAATCCTAAGCATATGTCCCTGCCTCCTGCATGAATATAGGAAAATCCAACAGAATATGCAATGCCATCCTTTGATTTATATCTCTGACTGCTCATGCTTCAGCTTTGTCATCAAGTGGTCTATTTTCCCTTCTTTGTGCACTTCACAATGTTTTTCTTTTTGGTGTTTCTCATTGCAGCTTTTCTTGCTGCTGCTGCCTCCTGAGTCACACGCAGAGATTTAGGCATGAACATTTAGTGGCGAAGGCCTTTAAAAATCATGGAACTATTTTTTTAATTGTTTTTGTCTAGTTGATAGCTTGCAGCACCAAACCAAACAGAATCATTAAATGGTTCAGTGGACTAAGATCAAAGACCTGTGAGCAAAATCCTCTATTATCCTTTCACTGTTCAAAGTAATTGTTGCTAATTGAACAAGGTTATTTTAATTCTAATATAGCTCAAGAGACCATATCCTGAGCTGCTGGAAATAGATCTGGTTCTGCTGAAGTCAGCTCCGCTAATCTATAGCAACTGAGGAACTTTTATAAAGAGAGAAACAGTTAACCCATTGCTTAACTACATGTGCTATGTGATCAGCTATTGCAACCAAAATACACATCTCAAAACTTGGGCTGATCAAGTAAAACAATGACCTCAGTTTTCTTTTCCTAATTTTATGTGAGAAGCTATGAAATACACACTTTGATATCAGTAGACTAGAAGATGTCCAATAGAATTTGATTAAGTTAAAAACTAAAATATACTGGAAGTTCTACAAGCAGATACTGCCATTGCTTTCTAAATGGTTTTAAAATCAAATTTCCCTTTGCAAGAAAACAAGCTTCTCTCCCTGCTACCTAAATTTAATATGCAACTGCAATCATCCAGCAAGCAACAAAAAGCACCAATCTAGTGTATAGATTTAAAATGTTAAAAAAGTAAATAATCACAAATCCAGCCCATCCTCTAATCAGGCATAAAAAAAGCTTAGAATAAAGCATGGGTCTACCTGCCACATCTTAAAATCTGGCACGGTGAATGGAAAAAAAACCCATCCCAACTAATCATCAAAATTACTTCCTGTAAGGGCAACTTAGATAGAGCTGTAAGATATACGTCTGTTAAACACATCACATCAGCCTGATTATCAACAGTAAAATTAGATACAAGCAATGCTTTCTGTGGAAGAAGTGCACATTAAAAATGAAAGAATGTAATTTAGGAAGAGATTTTTAAAAATTGCAATTGTAAATACAACTATTATTTATTTCACAATCAGTCCTGGCTCCTTCACTCAGCTAGGTTAAGAGAGCCTATAAATAATTCCAGTAAAATTCCACCTCATTGTATTTCTCTGCCTGATGCTTCAGGTGCTCCTGTTTTTCACTAGGTGTTCCAGCAGTTCACACCTGTAATGAAATGCCAGTGCCACGCTGAACTGCTGTGCAGACAGTCAGGTAAATCCCATGATTTAAAAGACTCTATATTATTGAGTCTGATGTTAGCACGATCTGTAGAGACAGGTAAAACTACACAGATGCATCATGAACAGAACAGCACACTGCATTGTGTGGTCCTATGCAGAGGACCAAATTCGACTTAGTCCCCTTTCTGAATCCAATGCTAATTACTTAGAAAGGTTATTTTACTATTACTATTACTGTTTACCACTTATTTTCTGCCTGTTTGCTTGAGCTATTATGAGACTCCAACCATTACCTTTAGCTCTTACTACCTTGCAGTTACATTGTTCAAAAAAAAGTCTATAAACCACTGAAGGTGACACATATGAAGAGGGCTTGTTAAAGCTCACTTGTGTTAAGTGCAAAGGCATGGCAGGTAACACACATTTATCATATGTGTAAGAAGTCACCAAGTCCCTTTTTTGAGTAAGAGGCTTTCCAAAATTAAAAAAAAAACCCCATCAAAAGCGATTGCCCAAAATATGGGGCATAGCTACATTCTGCCTACGACTGAGCTACACGTGTACCAGGCACTGGGACCAAGATGGAAGTGCCAGGAATAGGAATTACTGAATGGAGAAACAGATTGAAGATTGAAAGCAAGTACAGAAAGCAGCATGAAATCCTGCATGTAGCAAGTAGTCATGTAGTCCATGGATGAACAGTTTTTGGGAGAGGGCTGTCTAAAGAGAGGCTTGGTACTATAAGCAAAGAAACTGCTGCTGCCGTGGAAAGAGGAACTGCCTCTAAACACACAAGAGTATATCTTAAAAGTGTGCATCTGTTTTGTTTCCCGCATACAGAACCTTGTTATTAACCGGCTACACATGTCACAGTGAAGACAATATAGAAAATATACAAACAATATACAAACCAGCAGTATTTAAACACTGGCTAGTAATTCTGTATTGGCTGTGATGCTCTCTTACTTTGAGGTGAACACAATGGAAAAGGAGACAGGACTGCTTGGCATAAAACCATCTTTCAGATACAGAAGTTTTCACCTTTGGTGGTTTTCTGGATTGGTTAGTAAAAACAGGAATTGTACATTGTGGAAACAGATAAAACTGCTGCGTTTATCTTTTTAGTTCATCTCAGATCACTTGCAGAAGTTTACAGGGTGAGAAAAGACATCGTGAGCAGTAAAATATTTTCTGTAAAAGTTTACCTATTAAAAGCACACAAATTGTTTGAAATGCTTACCGAAACAGAGACATGCAGTTAGTGGGCAAGTTTTCAGATCCTGGTCTATGTTGCAATAAAAAAATGCTGCTCAACACCAGACTCCTGAGAACAAAAGTCCTGGCAGTCAGCATAGAACCAAACCTGCGTTACCTTAAACCAGGGGCCTAGGAGTGCTTCTGAGCTCCCTGGTTCGAGTGTGCTCAGCTGCATCTGTCTGCTGTCAGGGACTAAAATCATGAAGTCTCCAGTGTGCATCCTTCCCCTTCTCACCTCCTGCCTTGGTTTGTGCAAGATGATAACCGGATCTGAGTGGTAGGAAGAACAGCACCCTCAGGTTTCACAAAGGTAGCCCTCATCCCATCTAGGTACAGCCATTTGCTTTTCTACCTAGTAATTGGTAGGTAATTGGAACACAATTATACACTCTGCAATACCATTACGCTCTTCAATGGAAAGTATATCTTCAGGTCACACTTTCCAAACTGTCTGGGAAGTTTTTGCTGTGTTCATATTATCCATAAATGAACCATGTAAAGCAACTGAACTCAAATTATTACTGCTCTGGACAACAGTGATTTTGCAAAACCATACAGCATTTAGTCCCATTCTAGTTTAAGTGTAGCAAAAGGTGCATTAGTATGTATCTGTTCATAAATCAGGACTAGGCAAGTACAAAAAGTATACTTCTGGAGTCAAATGGAATGCAAGATCCAACAACCCCTAACCAAACATAGGAAAAGCAGAAGATACAGGAGGGCACAGTTGCAGAATGTGTTAGTTATCATATTATTCAGCATCCTAAACCAAACACAGCTCTGAAACAACTCTGTGCAGATGCCCTGCCAAACAGTCCTGAATGCACTCTGCAAACAACCTAAAATGACTGGGCTGATGATCAATTTCTTAATATCCAGAAATAGGTAACATTTTGGTAGGCTGACAATATGCCAAGGTAATTTTCAACACAAATAATGCTGAAACAAGAATTGGATAGTAATCAAGCTAGGAAACATGTGTGATATTAAAAATAATTTCAAGTCAAAACACGAGCTGCATCTGTTGCTGTGCAGTTTCAAGGTTAATCACCTAAAGCACAACTTGTCTTGCTTTTTTGTGCTCCTCTTCCACTTTGCCTAGTTTTTACAGAAGCAAAAATACAAGAAGAGCTTGGCTGATAGGTCTTGATCTATATCAAGATCTAATTCAAGCTGTGAATCACACTATTCTAACAATAAGGCTTGGCACCACAAACAGGCTTCAGAGACAGCTGTGCTGGCATCTTTCAAGTTGTCCATGTGCTCAGTAAGCAGTTGGTCAGCAAGATGCCGGATTCTTATACCTGTTCTGAGTCTAGAAAAAGGGCTCCAAAGCAAGCGGTTTTTTTTAAAAATAGCAATGAGTAGGAACAAATAGACGCTCTGTTTTTTACCAAAAGAATCCCTGGCTATGAGAGGGAAAGAAAGGAGAGAGCTTGAAGATAATTAGGTATCCCTAAATACATGTATCTGACTTAAAAATGTTTTGGTAATAACAGGCTATTTACATACCCTCATGACTTAACATTAGAAAGCACAACAGAGAGGTATCTTTGCTAAGATTAAGGAATATATTGTAAACAATATTTAAAATCAATATGTAGACTGATTGTTTAAATAACTTGAAAACACAATTTCTCATCTCTGAATGCATTTTCTAGACATAATGTGCATTTTCAGCTAAAAAAAAGGTCACAGCAATAAATGAGTTTTCATCTAAAGCAGTATCTTTCTCAGGAAAATTTATTTGTATGATTTGTCTGCATAACTTCAAACTTTAAAGTGTTTGGGTTTTTTTCTCATTTCCAGACTTGAATAAAAAAGACCTACGTGGAAGCTTTCTTCTCTCCCTCAGCTGCAAACCTGTTTTGCCTCAAGTTTTTAAGTTAAGCAATAAGCAAAAGGAAAATGAAACTGTAATTCTGTACTTTGTGCTGTTTTCTGAGCTAGGAGGGTAATTACAAAGTAGATTAATGAAGAGGAACTGAAGAAAAGTGAAAAAATTGCTCAATTTCCCCTCCGAACCAGAAACAAACATAGAGAGGAAAAGAAAGGGACCAAAACCTCGAATTCTGAGAATTCTAAATCTGTAATTAAAGAGCAAAGACTTTGACTTAGAAAAAATCCATTTTGAACGCTACGGTATTGAAACAATCTAAAAATGTTCATTAAGCTATCGACTATATTTTGTGACTCTAGCCTTCAAATGAAAGATAAGAACAGAGTTACCATTCCTTGTTGAAACACAGCCTTTGGCAAAGCTTCAGAGGATTACTGCTGTTAGAAGAATGGAAACAAGACAGCACAATTTGTCCTGGGGACACTACAGAATGTTTCATTGTTGAAGACTGAAGTTGTAAATTGAAATTCAGGCAAGAAAATTCTTGTGTTTTTTTCAAAACAATCTGTGTATTCCTTCATCAGCACATGAGATTATGGCCTCTGAGAACACCCAATATCAGACTTTGCATGTTCAGGGTAACACTTAATAGGATCCCAGAGGACTGATTCAGTTTAGCCTTAAAAACATTCTATGTCTTAGGAAAACAAGTGGTGTTTTAAAATATATTTGCTAAGAGACTGTGAAAATATTTAGGCAGAATTATCTGATCTGTGTTGGATGTAAGGTAAAAAATGTGATTTATTCAGTTACCCCTTGCTTCGTCATTCCTTAGAGTCATACCTTAACATCTCTGATAACATCTAGTTTTCGACTTCCACTTTAGATAAGAACCACACTTGTACGTGTTCATTTATGTTAGCTGTAGTCAATCCTAATCTACTGGTTTTTAAAAGCAAAAAATGTGATAGTCATTGTGACTTAAAACTCAACTTCATTTTCTTAGTATACATGTGCCCTAAGAAACAAGTATGCCACCTATTGATCTGACAGATACCACTTAAGCATGCGCTTCCTAATTTTGTCATGCTTATATGCACCAGGGACAATATTTGAGGACCTTAATAAACATCAGCTCAAAACACTGTGTATGACAAGGACTTCAGAAATGCATGGTTTTGTAGTTAGAAATTCAAGTACAGAAATACTAAGGTATTTGGTTATTCCAGTTAAACAACCAAATCAATTTCATCTTGTACAGCTTCTTCAGGATTACACAGGAAGTTTATGGTCTCAACTCCCACCTTAAAACTCCCACTGGCTAACTACCCATCCTTGTTTGAGCATCTCTGAAGATACACGCTGATGTTCCATACCACTATCAGCAGTTACTTAGGTTGCAGATCTAGGTACAAGATGTGGCTGCAAGTCATCAGTTTCTAAACGACACTGCTATGTAATTTACCATTTACAGACTATGATTTAATACATTTGCTAAAAATAATCATTCATTAATTTAATTTTAATGTCGTATAGAAGAAAAACCAACTAGAGAATGCAACTACACTGTGAGGACATTTTTCAATACTCCCACACTACACGCTTCATGAAGGCAGGGTGCCTGCAAAAAAAGACTTAAAAATCTCACTTGCAAGCCAAAAGAATGAAAGGCTTGTTCTTTGTGATGATTTCCATTTTTATTTTCCTAGAGAAAGAAGTCCTTTTACATGGATATTGAGTATTTTAATGCATGAAGTAATACAGCAAACTGAAATGCCAAGATGCTATGTTGTAAATTCATCACTCTCTAAGCCAGCTGCTTCTTGTCAGAAAAGGAAAGTTCCTTTTAAGTGTCTTTTGAGACCGATATATTACAAAACAAGGCATATGACAAGACTCTTTGTACTGTATGTCATCAGGTATTTCTTAAAGCATAAATTATGACTGATTATTTTTTAAATGGAAAAAAGTATTATTTCAGACAAGCAATCCAGCAAACAATAATCCCACTTCTGATGTTACAGGAAATGAGAAATTACTCCCCCAGCGGTGCTTTTAGTAACACTAGAAAGATAATTTTGAACACTTTGACATGCAAATTTTCAACACTTAGATTTAACAATACTTTGAAATAGGAGTACCTTATGCTTTTAAATCCCTTATGAAATTAAACATTTAAAATATTTTCCACAATATTATTTCAAATATCTTTTTAATCCATACTTGATTTATTTTTGCAGAAGCCTTAATTCAATCAGATTGATAGGACATTTTGCCCTGTGCCTTCACAGGAAAGCATACAAATTCTGTAGTGACTTTGTCAAATGCTAAGCAATGAAATTTCATTCAAATGTGTAGTTAATAAAGTCCTTATTCACTTTATGAGGTATTTAGTCTCTAGAAAGCTCTTTAATTTCATAATCTCCTACCCTTAATACAACATATATTACTCTTGTTTGTGTGGTTTTTTAGTGGCAGAATAAATTATATTTCAATAAAATATTTGTCATTTGTGGCTATCTGTCAGAGTTGGGAATTCTCATGATATTTTGTAACTGTAGTCCTCTTCCTTATTTGTATGTTGTTTCTTAATGACACCTTCAGAATATTTTGACAAAATTGAATTTGAAAATATTTTTCTTGATATAGTTGCATGGTTATGCCAAAACATAATAAATACACTGCAATTATACGGCTGTCAGACAGTGCTTGATTGCCTCTACCCATGGCAAACAGATAAAAATAAAGACAGAAAGGATAATAACTGCAGAATTCATTCCCACAGAATGATAATCCCACTGTTATTTAGTCTATGGAGTAGGTAGGTGCCCATAATGTACTCACGGTCCTTAACTCCCAGGCACAAAATCAAATAGAAAATAACACTGGATGAAGGAAGAGATAAGGGATGTGCTCAAATCTTACCTGGATTTCATGAGTCAAAATGCCACAAAAGCATGCACCTGGAGGTGCTTCTGAGTCCCAAATATCAGACGTGTGAACTTGACACGAATAACAGAGCTAGGGAGCAAGCTTGTCTTTATCCTGGTCGTCTGCTGTTGTCCTTCCTTCCTGTCTGTCTATCTGCTTTGCAATACAGATGCATACTCCAGACAATATTTGTGAGAAGGTGTTGTCTGAGTAGAAGACTATGCATTCATGTCCTGTCCGCATAAGACACTTTAGTCTTCAAGGATAACTGAACCCATTGTTCCAGGACTGTATTGAAACACACAGTGATCATGCACCTGATTACCATGTCTGTCTTCTTTCACATCGATTCTGCATTGTTATATGTTTTCTGTGTGACCATTTACATGAAATTAAGAAAAGACCTAACCAACTAATAATTGACCAGAATAATGTTTGAAATAGCCGTAAGAACTACTGCTATAGATAAGAAAAAGAAAAGCTTTGCCAGTCCTGGAAATCATTGGGTCCATTGCAAATAGTTCCCAACCAGTGACTAAGCACCAACCAGCTGCTCATCCACTACCCCTCACACCCATAGCAGGATGGGGGAAAGAATTATAAAAGCAAAAGTATGAAAAAAACCCAGTCTGTTAAAAGGAGGAAGAGAAGGGTTTTTTAAAAATAAGTGATGCAAAGGCAACCACTTGCCACCTCCCACAAGCAAATCAATGTCCCCACACAACAGCTACCTTGGGAAGATCAGCCCCCAGTTTTATTGCTGAGCCTGATGTTATATGGCATTGGATAACCCTTTGGTCAGCTACAGTCATCTCTCCAGCTGTGTCCTCTCCCAGTCTCCTTGCCGGTAGGGCAGTGTGAGAAACAGAGAAGCCTTGACATTGTGCAAGCACTGCTCAGCAATAGCTAAAACATTGCTGCATAATCAACACTGTTTTGGTCACAGATTTACAACACAGCAACATACAAGCTGCTACAAATAACACTAACTCCATCTCAGTCAGGTCTGGCACGGAGTTCAAATAAAATCTTTGCCTTCACTATTTATACTCATCTCTTCTTGCATTTGTATCACCTTGCCTGTCACCACAGTGACTGAGTCTGTTTAGAGTAATTAAAATCCACAAAGAAGGTTTTGAAGCAGATTACTTGCCTCTACCAAGCTACTGCAAAATTTTTCTGTTTCATCCCTGTTTGTGTGAGCCCCTAAGAACTGTCCTAAGCATGAGAAGTCAGCCAGACTTCAGGGAGTGTCTGTCAGTCAGAAATTGGCCTTAGACGTTCAGTGTGATAGCTGAGATACATGTCAGTGTAAATGACTCTTGACTCGTCTTCATGTTTTCTTTCCAGCAAAGGTGATAAATTTTCTGTGGGAGTGATGATATTAAAAGTGGAACGACACACCTTCACCCATGTGCCTTGTTTGCACCTGAAAATGACCCACCAACTCTTCTGTTGCGATGGTGCACATTTAACATACCATAAGGCCAGGATCTGTTTGTGCTGTCATCTCAACAGATGGATATGGCCTATAAAAATAGAACTAAATTTATTCTTGCAATGCAACCTTGTAAGAAAGCTGGGGAGAAAGCAATGAGATTTGTGATTAAAAGGAATCACAGGAGACAGTTGATAGCAGCTGTAATTTCTTTACCTATTATTACCTGACTTTGAGGCATAAAAATTATTGTATTTGCCTGTTTCCTGTTACTTCTGCAGTTACTGATAGCAATTAAGCTGCATTTCAAGCTAGAAAATGTTATTTGACTTTCAGAATTTGGATTAATATTCCTTCCCAAATAGCCCTGGCTTGCGAAAGAGAATACCACAATGAACTGTCATTCTGAGAGCAGCCCGATTATCCATACAGCATGGTTTTCTTGATCATTGACCCCGAGCTGATGATAGAAAGGAGATAACACTGTTGGCTCTCTCATGGAGCTTGGTGCTGATGCCTTTCCAGTACGACCACCACAGACGATGCTCCTACTGAGGTTTGCCTGCCCCATGTTCTGTGCCACATAACTGTTTTATCCATTTACTCACAAGAACAGATAGCTTTTTTAGCTGCTTTTTTTTCCCCCCCTCATAGCATCACAGAACCATAGAATGGCTGGGGCTGGAAAGGACCTTAAAGATCATCCAGTTCCAAAGCCCAGTTGTGGGCAAGGACACCTTCCACCGGATCAGGTTACTCATAGCCTCATCCAGCCTGGCCTTGAACATGTCTAGGGATGGGGCATCTACAGCTTCCCTGGGCAGCCTGTGCCAGTGCCTCACCACCCTTACAACGCAGAATTTCTTCCTTATGTCTAATCTAAATCTCTCTCAGTTTGAAGCCATTACACCTTGTCTTGTCACTACAAGCCTTGTAAAAAGTCCCTCTCCAGCGTTCTTGTAGGCCTTTTTAAAGTACTGGAAGGCTGCTATAAGATATCCCCAGAGTCTTCTCTTCTCTGGGCTGAGGCTGAACTCAACCTGTCTTCATAAGAGAAGAGCTGCAGCCCACTGAACATCTTCACGGTCTTCCTCTGGACTCTCTCCAACAGGTCCATGTCCTCATATTGGAAGTTCCAGAGCTGGATGCAGCACTCCATGTGGGGCTGAGCAACCTGTGCCAGTGCCTCACCACCCTCACAGTAAAGAGTTTCTTCCTAGTATCTAATCTAAATTATTCCCTTTCCAGCTGAAAACCACCACCTCTTGTCCTATCCCTGCACTCCTTGAGGAAGAGCCTCTCCTCAGCTTTCCTGCAGGCCCCTTTGAGCACTATGATGCACATTCACAGATGCTCTGAAAGTAATAAAATGGGAACAAGAAAAAACCCACAAAAGGTGTATGTGACCATGGCCACTTTTAATTCTTAGACAGACCATACACTTCTGTTTCTTTTCAGTTATCTCTACTCAGTGTGCTTTGGGTGAGAAAGTAGCTTTTTCCTTTAGTTTTGGGAAACAACTGGTTTGGTTTTTCCATTCCTACTGCAGCCCATCCGTATCAAATGAGTTAGTGCTTCCCTCAAGGACATGCACCCAGCACTTTGGAGTCCAGATAAACTGTGGAGTCAGGATAAATTTTGGGGCACAACAGCCCTGGGCAGTGCTACAGACTAGGAGAGGTCTGGCTAGAAAGCTGCCCCAGGGGAAGAAGGACCTGATGGTGTTGGTTGACAGTCGACTGAACATGAGCCAGCAGTGTGCCCAGGAGGCCAAGAAGGCCAATGGCATCTTGACTTGTATCAGAAACGGTGTGACCAGCAGGGCCAGGGAGGTTATTCTCCCTCTGTACTCAGCACTGGTGAGACCACAGCTCAAATACTGTGTTCAGTTCTGGGCCCCTCACCACAAGAAGGATGTTCAGGCTCTGGAGCGAGTCCAGAGAAGAGCAACGAAGCTGGTGAAGGGGCTGGAGAACAAGCCTTATGAGGAACGGCTGAGAGAGCTGGGGGTGTTTAGGCTGGAGGAGGCTGAGGGGTGAAAGGAGGTCATGGAGAGGAAGGAGCTGGCCTCTTCTCCCAAGTGACTGGGGACAGGACAAGGGGGAACGGCCTCGAGCTCCATCAGGGGAGGTTCAGGCTTGACATCAGGAGAAAAATTTTCACAAAAGGGGTCATTGGGCACTGGAACAGGCTGCCCAGGGAGGTGGTTGACTTGCCTTCCCTGAAGGTGTTTAAAGGACAGGTGGATGAGGTGCTGAGGGGCATGGTTTAGTGACTGATAGGAATGGTTGGACTCGATTATCCTGTGTGTCTTTTCCAACCTAATGATTTTGTGATTCTGTGAAGAAATTGATCAACCCCTGTATCACTACGAAACCACTCCCCGAGGCCTCTGGGGGGCGAACACGCCCCTAGTCGCTTCCCGGGGAGAAGGGGGAGGCGGGCCGCGAGACCCAGTTCCGCCCGGCCCCCCCCACCCCCCCCGCTGAGCCGCAGCCGTCGCCGCGCAACCGGGGAACAAGCGCTGCGGGGCCCGCTGCAGGCCGCCCGCCCGGGCATCGCACCGCCTTTCGGTCGGAAAAGACCGAGCGAGAGGCTGGAGAGCGGCCCCGCGGGACCGAGCGGGTCGGCGGGAGGCGGCCAAGGGGAACTGCGCCCTGCGTGCACCGAGTGCGGGTTGGGGCGCTGGAAAAAACTCTCGCGAGCTGCGGGAGAGCGTCCGGAGGACGCCACAAAGCTGGTGAGGGTCTAAGAGGGGAAGCTGCATCAGGAGCGGCTGAAGCCGCTTATTCCGTTCTGCCTGGAGCAGGGGAGGCTTAAGAGGGGATCATGGAGCAGTTTACGGCTCCCTCAGGGTGAGGAGGAGCTGCTGATCCATTCTCTGGTGACCAGCGATAGGACCGAGGGAAGGGCTGGGAGATGTGCCGGGGGAGGTTTAGGTTGGATACTAGGAAAAGGTTTTTCACTCGAGAGTGGTGGAGCACTGGAACAGGCTCTTTGGGGAAGCCGTCGTGGCACCAAGCCTGACAATATTCAAGAAGCATTTGGACAATGCGCTTAGACATGTGGTGTGAATGTTGGAGTTGTCTTATGCGGAGACAGGAGTTGGGCGTGATCCTCATCAGTCTCTTTCAACTCAGGTCATTCTGTGATTCTGTAATTCCAGGTGGCCAAGAAGGCCAACATCATCCTCGCTTGTATCAGAAGTAAATGTGGCTGGGGAAGTGGTTGTCCCCCTGTACTTGGCAGTAATGAGGCCGTACCTTGAATCCTGTGTTCAGTTTTGGGTACCTTACTCCAAGAAAGACACTAAGGGGATGGATCGTGTCCAGGGAAGTGCAGCAGAGCTGCTGAGGGAACTGAGGCTGTTTAGCATGGAGGAGGCCGAAGGGGAGAGGTCATTGCTCTATACCACTGCCTGAAATGAGATTGTAGTGAGGTTGGTGCTGATCTCTTCTCCCAAGTGACAAGTGGTAGTAGGAGAGGAAATGGCCTTAACTTGTGAAAGGGAAGGTTTACAGAATCACAGGATCACTAAGTTGGAAAAGACCCACCGGATCATCAAGTCCAACCATTCCTATCTGCCCCTAAACCATGTCCCTGAGCACCTTGTCTACCTGTCTTCTAGATACTTCCAGGGATGGTGCCTCAACTGCCTCCCTGGGCAGCCTGCTCCAGTGCGCAGTGACCCTTTCCATAAAAATTTTTCTCCTGATGTCCAGCCTGAACCTCCCCTGGCGGAGCTTGATTGGGTATTAGATTGTGAGTTTAGATTGGGTATTGGGAAAAACTTCTTTCCTGAAACAGATATGAAACGCTGGAACAGCCTGCCCAGGAAAGTGATGGGTCTCCCTCCCTCGAGGTGTTCAAAAAGCATGTAGATGTGGCACTTCAGGACATAGTTTAGGGTATGGTGGTGTTGGACTGATGCTGGGACTTGAGGATCACAGACACAACAGTTTTTTTTGACCTAACAGTTTTTAAAATACAGTGTAGTAGGTATCTGTTTGGATTAATGTGATGCGGTGGCTGTGATGGGGACGAGAAATGAGTCTGATCATCTGGAATGACCTTTTCAGCCCACTGTCCCTGTGAAACTGGCAGGAGGCATTCCTTTTAAGACATAGATTGGCACAGCTGGCTAAGAACTGAGGAGTGTCTTTAATTTTTTACTAGTCTTTAAAATATTTTTCTTCCTACAGCAGATTATCTTTGACTTCTGTATGAACAGTGCCCTGCTATTATTGCTCAGACAGTGGCTGGGTAACCACTTTCTCTCATTTTTTTTATATTAAGTCAATTTTCCTTCAGTCTCTTTCTCACAGGACAAGAGATTCCACTCTGCATCTCAGTGAAGCATTTAAAATCACACACATAATTTCTAAAAATCTCCTTTGTTCAAGTTGTCACAGCTTGGAATCTCAAAGGATAGTTCCTAGATCTGATGTTGTTTAATATGTTCATTATAATTTAGAGATGAGTGATAACAAAGAGAAAACAAAATTTTCCATTGAGATAAAATGATTTACGTTAACACTAAAGGAGACACCCTAGAAACTTCTGAGAGCTCTACTGCAGTTAGATGAACTGGTAACATCGTGACATATAAAATTAATTGTTTATGAAAGCAATGTAGTTTGCACTGTTGGGAATATTTGGAACCATATACTCTTCAGTAGTGAACCTAAATTAATTGTGATCATCTAGGGAAATGACCTGTTTACCATATGTGGCTAGAATAGTGAAAATACTTACTGAAGAAATCGGGTAAAAATTAATTCCCCAAAAATTGTGATGTCACTGGAATAAATCATTGGTGTCCTAGAATTGCTTATGGTATTTCAGGTTAGGTTCATCATATCTGAGAAAATTTTAACAGTCACAGAGGGACTCTGAGACAAGAAACATGGATGACTGGAAAAGCTATATGGAAAAAATAATTAAGGCTGTTTAAAAAGGTAATAAATCAGAATGTAGAGGGAGTTATAAAACAAAGTAGGAAAGATCAAGTCAGGGCATCTTTTAACTAAAGTTGTAATGCAGGAACAAGGGGACATTGTGTTGAATTCAATAACACATTTAACCATTTACTTTTTTTTACATCTAAGGAGTAGTTCCTTACATGGTACACTTGACCATTGGACCTATACTGTAGTGTGTGAGACTAAGAATGAAGAGTAGAAGGAATAAGCATTTATGTGGACAGTAAAAATAGCTACTACTGTTAAGAACAACATAAAAACTTCAGGAGATCTAAACCTTTGTACTGTAGGGAAATAAAACCCCCATAACAGATGGAGAAAATCTGACTTTTGGGATTGGTTTCATGCGTCCATCAGAAGCATTTTGCTCTTAGCACTCTGGAGGCAGGATACTGATGTGCTGTGGGAGACTTTTTATACATTGAGGGAGGTTTTGTGCTGATGCCTTTTAGCTCTTCTGTGATTTGGGTAGAATGCTACTGTACTAATTCTCATTACTTCATTTTATTAACATTCATAAATCATCTTTTGCGCTGTACACATTGCAAAATACATTCTGCCCATACAGCTTAAGATCTTGGCACAACTGAAACACCTCCTGACTTGGTACACCTCTTACTGTTTGTACCAAACTGTTCAGCTTCAGAAAACAGTGAAGTACAGTCCTTGGGATATAGCAGCCAAGGCACTGCAGTCAGTCAGAGGCTTTACATGAGTCAAAATTTTATTGCAAATCATTTTACAGCATTGGCAATATTCAACTGAATGTTAATGTGGTACCAGAATGCACATAAAAAGCGTCAATGTATCTGAAAAGTTCTGAGATTTTAAATAAATAATTGTATTATTTTTTAGCTCAGCTAAAATCTCTACCTTTTCTCTCTCACAGCCATTTCCTCAACCTAGCATCTGCCTACAAACTCATTTTGGCTTTATGTCTGCGGAGTACTCCACCTCCGCACGGCTTACTGTTTTGTTCTGGTGATTCTTTTGTTTATGCATGCATAATTTATACATGGCTAGATAATTTGAAAAAAATAGAATATTTAATGAATTCTCAGAGTGATCAGAATATATTTAATCTTTTTTTTTCCTTTCTTTCAGCAGGATAACTTTGTCCAGCTGAGTCAAACCAGAAGGTAATATTGTTTATAGAAACAGATTCTGCTGGAGATTGGCTAGTTAACATCTCATGCATGGTATCTAATCCTTTACTTCATCTTTTTTTGCCTAATATACACATGGGCACAGGTAAAACAATGTGCAGATTCAAAGATCTTGACTTCATTGGTGTCACAGGTAGCATATTATTGTTTTCTAGCATATATCTTCAGGAATTGAATATTAAATTGGACCTGGTATCTCTTTTTAACTCTATTCTTCTATGAAGCCAAGTTTTTTGTAATGTATTACTGTTTGCACTGGCATTACAGCATTGGGCAAGGGGAGTCTGTTAAACCATATTTAAGGAGTAGGACAGAAGAAAGCCAGACTAATTCAGGAGAAAAAAAGAAGGGAGTTTCAAGATTATTTCACATTGTTCGCTTAATTATGACCAAACTACCTGAGAGTGATGGGGAGGATATTTAAAGGGGCATGCAAAAGACATACTCATTTATGGGCTCAAGAAAGGAGTGAGATTGTCTGCTAATGCTGGGATTATAATTTTATTATCTTCCTTTTGATTGCATTGGAAGGCAGCAGAACCAGCGTCCATACAGAAATCAATTATACTAACCAATTAAGATGACTGATTTATAAGCAATTTTCACTGTTATCACAGAAAATATACTTTAATTTCTGTGAGAGAAGAAGAAACAGCAAGACTTCACTTAAACTAGCTAGACTAAATTGAGATTACGTGATTATCAATTGGAAAGTAAAAAGAATCTTACTTTTGCATCATTTTTGGGAAGAACCTGAAAATTGTGGTCAGGTTGTAGTAACACAGATTCATTCGTAAAGCATGGGACAGTTAATTTGTGAAGTGGATTATACAGTAAATAATTAGTTAGAAGCTGTTCCTAAATCCTTCATTTTGCACTGCATTTCCATAGGAGTAATTGCTCTCAGAAGAGACCTTTGATTCCTTTACTAAGAGGTAAGTTCCACAGCTGGCTTTGTCTTTGATTTGTTCTTGTTCTGTCTCATGTCTCACTAACATCCAATACGTGCAGAGTCTTATATTGTTGCATCAGTTATTTGAGGTTTTGGAGAACAGAAGCTGCAAATGGAACAGGTAATGTTTTCTAAATGCATTGTCTGAAATAATAATGGTCTTTAAGTATATACTATGGGATTCTGATTGTATAGATATACACTCCATATTGTAAAGGAAGTGCTCATAAGATTTCAGTATTTTGAACAGAAAAAGCAGTGTAAGACTTCCCTGGCATTTCAAAGTATGATTTATGGGCTCTTTTTTTTGTTAAAGGTCACTTGCTATATGTCATCTCATATTTTTAAAGAAATATATATATTGACTAGAAATAAGTGGATATCTCAGATTTGCATTCTAAGAAACTATTCAAACTGGGCAGCGTGGCTCCTAGGACAAGCCAGTAGAATGAAGGAAGTGCAGGCATCATGGCCATCATTATCTTACAATTTGGTACTTGGAATCTACTCCTCTGGACAGGCATCTGCAATATATCTTTCAAAACCTAAATAAATTTTGCTTACTTTATTTGACATGACAGAGATGACAGTTTGTGATATAGCAGCCAAGAGGTTAGAGGGTTCCACTTCTGAACTAAAAATTCCACGTTTTTGTCCTTCCTCAGAATAATTTTCTCCTTGTGGACAAAATATTCCAGTCTCAGAGATGGTACTGGAGATGAGACTGTTCTTTCAGCCACTTTAAAAAAAAAAAAAAGGTGTCTGTGTTTTATTGTATGCCTACTTCTGCTAATATTCGGACTGCTGTGGTAGCATCTACCAGGCCTAACCTGGCATGTGGCTTCCTGTGGAGAATCAGGTGAGTAAGTTTGTATCACTAACTTTAGATGTTAGTGTAAGTGTTGATACTTGAGCTCGTATCTGCAGACTCTGCATTTTTACAGTAAAATTCAATTTTAGATACCTACTTTAGGATGAATTTGCCTTAAGGGCTACTGGATATGTTGGCCAAATCTTCCTCATTGCCAGGAGAGCAACTAATTTAAGTACTGTTGCCTAATTTACTGCCTAATTTTACACTACTGGATGCTAGTTTCTGGTTTCTGGATGCTAATTTAACTGAAGATACTCACACTGGGCTATTTCTCATCCTGTGGGACAGCTGGACGTGTAGCATAGAATGATAACGTCATAGATTGCTTCTCTATGCATTGGCTATGTCTGTTAGATCAGAGTCCTTGATTAACTCCAGCTCTACATGATTTAAAACTATCAGCCCTTTAATGTCAAAAAACCATGTGGAAAAAATATGCCCCTCTGATTCTAGAAACACATAGAAATGAGAATATTCTTTAATTAGTTGCACTTAATTACTAATGAATGTAGTTTTACTTTTTAAAATAAGTTTTTCAGGTAACTTAAAACCAGAATTTAATCACGTTTAGAAATCTAAATCCTGCCACAAATTTGTTCTGAATCCTAAATGTTTAATATGGTATAATGAGGAAAAAAAGACAACATGTAGTTATCATGGATAGACAGGGATTTGAAAAAGGAATTCTACTATGGGTCAGTAACCTTTCAATATCTGATTGTCTGCAATAATTAAAATTCAATACAGAAGACACATATTTAATTATCAGTAAGCGAAAGAATTCCCTGTGCCTCATTGCCTCGCATCAGAGAATAACCACTGAATAAAGAGAGCTTTGCAGGAGCAAAGCTAACACAACATTTGATGGCACAATGGATTGAAATCCACAATAGTAACTGCAGCAAAGAAACAGTCTGAGGGCACAATCCACAATAAAGTAATTGTCATGTTCTCTGTGCTTCTTGCTGCGGATCATACTGCTTTTTTAGTGTTACTGAGGAGCCAAATATTTCTGAACATACAGAAACATCTACAAGTATTCTTGAAAATAATCTGAGAAATTGGATATTTTTATACGGTGTGAAGAAATATTTACAATTAAAGGCTTTAATTATTCACAGTCTTGGAATACGCATAATTATTTTAAGCTGTGAACATTAATTGTACAACATTATAAATATTTTTACATTAATTAACTTCTAAAATTATTTAGTTTAAACCTAATGAAACTCTTTCAGAATTAAAATTATTTTTTATTACTTTAGCTTAATTCATATCATAAATGAATTGAACTGAGCTGAATCATTCTAAATAAGCATCCATATCTCCTTAATAGGATTTAACACATTTTAAATAACCTGTATTTCCTGAATGTCCTTCTAAATCTGATTCTCGTATGTGTGCATGATGCTTGCTTTTTACAGGGACTGCATAAATCAGGAGATAGTATGTCCATAATTTTTATTGAATTTACTGTCAGTAATTGACTCTTATGCTTTCTCTTGTATAAGTCACTTTGTCTTTAGCCAGAGCTGCGCTTGCTGTAACACTGAATGTATGTGTTCATATGTGTATATGTATATATGCATAAGGGTGAAGTGAATTTGAGCTAAAGAATATTTGATTGTATGGATCTTCCTCTCAAAACTGTAGTGCCTATGAAATTTTAATTTTCAGATCCTTTTTTAGGATGTGCTAATCGTCTGGTTTCAGTACTGCTCTGTTAGAGTTTATTTGAGAAGCCAGTTGAGGAATAATACCTGAAAAGATTGAGAGGTTTCAAGAAGAGCTCCAAATTTTGTTGAACACCGCAAACATTAGCCATAACTTCTGCAATGAGCCAGGCTACAGCTCATATTGCACTGGAAGATAATCTCATATACCCCAGGGAACCTGTTCATACAGTCCTGGCTGAGGATGAAGGTGTGGTTTCCTTTTGAGAACTAACCACGTAGTTCCTAAGGGCTACTAACAGTGCACATTTCACTTTTACAGTGTTAAAACAAACCTAAGTTTGGCTTAACTTGGGTTATGTTCTATGCATAGCTACTGCTAGTGGGCCACGTTGCTCTTTACTTTTGCCTGTAGCTTAACTGGAAGGCTGTACTGAAATTTTGCAAGGCAGATGAAATTAGATCCACATGAGGTATTACATTCATATGCTTCAAAAGCTGCTATTAAATGCAGCTGAGACAGTCTTCCTAGTTCATTTGTACATGTGCTAATACAAAGAAAGCAGAAGACAGAAGCTGGATGTGGTGCAAATACATGTAACTTTTTAAATCAGTAGAATTTGTATTATACAAAACCGTTAATGCATGCAGACATGAGTTTTGTTCTGTGAAATATGAACAGGGAATTCAGACTGAATTTGAACCACATTTTTAAGACAGAACTTTTTTGTACATTCTGCAGTTGTATAGAATATTTACCAACATAGAATGTATAGACAAACATGGAGAAATAACCTCACAGGACCTTCAAGTTCATGCATGATTTATAGATGCAGATAAAACTAACTTACAGAAAGTCATGCCCTGTGTATTTGTACCACATTACCACTTGAGCCTGTGGCATCTGTGTTTCTTTTTAGTTACGCATTTTGTTCATAAATGTATTTTATAAAGTGTGTTCAGGTGTTGGAAAGTTTGTTTAGTTTATAAGGGACAGCTTTCTGCATAGAAATTACTATGTTAAAGATATCTTCAGTCTGATTAGGTGGAACAAATGAATGAGAAAGTCTTTTTTTACAGGCTTTCCTAAGTCACTGGTAAACTGATCCTTGAAAGACAGAAGGGAGTGAGTTTGTCTGCTTTTATCTTTTGTTACTATTTTTGTTTTTAGAATGCCTAAAAAAGTAAAGAAGAAAGTAGAGCATCCACCCAAGGATGTGGTAAGTTTATAAACTTCTATGAGCTGTAAAATAAACATTATGTAATTATAGGCCCAGCTCTACCATCCTTGCATAGTTCCTTACTCTCCTAGCTTACCCACATTATTCTAAAAATGTCTTTTAACGATAATTCTGTTTCTGTTTTTCTTGGACAGCAGACAAAGCAGAGTGATTGGGCATGTGCAGTTCTTTGTGGAGATTGTTATCTTTGGCAGGCTTTGCAAATAGTAATGTATGAAACAATCCAGGCTTCTTTTTATTTGAAGAGCAGTATTAGTTTTCCATTGTAAAAATCAAAGGAGAAAGGAGAAGGATGACCTGAAATCTGCGCCTCTGTTCAACTGTGGAGACGTTCACTTTCTTTAAGGATGAAAAAGTTAAGAGGCTAGATGGATCTGCAGGATTTTACCAGATTTTACAGATATTTGTCTGTCAGTACTGTGTATTCTGGATCTTTTGGAAAGACAGTCTTTAGCAGTAGTTCAGGTTTTTCTGGTGCCATTGGAAGTGCCACAGTGAAAAGTACAAGAGCTGAAGCAAAATATGGAGTAATGGTGATTATGTGACTTTTTTGAGAAGGTAGAAATTAAAGGTCTGACGCCAGCACACTTTTCAAGAGTTTCTGTAAATTTACCAGGTACAAAGAGACCCACAAAAGATAGAGGCTCAAAATATAATTATTTTTAAAGTTTAATTGGTTTATTCAGAAAGAAGTAGAGAAATAAGGCAGAAACATTCAAAAGAGTATAATACGAATTCTGTGCCAGAAAATAACTAAGTTAATGAAAATTGGGACATCATTGAGTCCCACAGAGGAACATGAAACTAAATGCAAAGTTCAGTACACTGTTTTAAAAAAACAGTGAATTTGTCTGTAAAAAATGGTGGTACTGCATTTCCTCAAAAGTCACAGAAAAGTTGATCAGCAAAAACTACATCACAGTTTTAATATTAGTAAACACATATTTTTGACTAAGACAGTAATACCCAGTAGATGTGATGTCACCAAGGCACAGTAATTGATACCAGGTCTTTTCCAACTGTTCCATGGAAATATGTATATAAGAAATGTAATTCATAAGCTCCAATCAATAATAAATTCTTATTAATGGAGACTTGACATAAAACTTCAATGTGAGAGGATAAATTGATCTAAAGCCATTTCTGTATGGTGTACCCTTGAAAACTAGGAGGACAGGACTAATTGAAACAGTCTTAAAGAGTTAACATTAAATATCTTTGTGATCTGAGAAGGAAAATTGAAAGGCCTGGCAGCAGATTGAAGGAATACAGTTGAGCTTACTCCCTCCAAACTAATAAAAGTTGATGTTTTCAGTAAGTACTTAGAAAGTCAGTAGAAGCAACACTACGATTTCTAGATGCGAAAGACACCATTGGAGTTTCTGGAGAAAAGTGTAGTGCAGCCTACTGACTACTACAATAAACTGTGGATAATGTTAGAAAAGATAGTCAACAACTGAAAAAAACTTACAGAAAAGGTCAGTAAAACTATTATAAAGGTAAGAATTGGGAAGAGCTAAGTCCACATGGTGTTTGCTGGTTTTGGTTTAGTTTTTACCCTTATTGTACTTAAAACTAGCATTGCTCTTCTAGCAGGCCTATCAAGAGGAAAAAAAATCTGAATGTGTCATAGCAGAAGAGTACTAAATATGAAAATATTATTGATTAGTTGTAACTATCAACCAAGAAAATCTTCTAGCTATGAGACTATTGTTAATAGTGATCACGTAAATCAAATCTCAAAACTTTAAATTTCACCTGGATGTTTCAGATGGCAGGAAACGAGAAGCAGACAAAATAAAAAGATGTATTAGCTGTTGTCATCTGATTGATAAACTGCTTATTAAAATGTCAAGTCCATGAAAAGAAGCCTTGAGATAATGTGGACAGGCTTATAAAAGAGGGCCTTTGTGCATGTGGAATGCTCTGGGAATATATGGTACTGCAGATGACCACTAATTTTTAAAGATTTCTAGGAACAGGTGGATAACACATCTCTTTAACCTACATGTTGTTTAAACGTTTCAGAAAGTATTCCTGAGGACTCTGTTTTCCCTGCCTTTCATAATTTGTCTTTTGCTATCTGTTCTGAGAACTGGGCTTTTCCAGGAAAAATATTGACTTTAGACTGTAATTCAGGCAGATAAAATGTGCCAGCTTTGACATAGACTGATAGGAACCTTTCATATGATATCTTCATTAAATTTGCTCTAGATAATATTACTATTTCACCATCATCTAGGACACAGACATTAAACAGGAAGCTTTAAGGTTGCCACTAGAGAAAATACTGACATGTTATCTCTGAAAGAAAGCTATAGATATCTGAGTATTTTTGAAAACGGCTTCATTCACAACATTGATGTTAGAAAGGTGTAATATATGAAGTGGCACTGTCAATCGCTGAAATTCAGTCTCCACAGAAACGCCTTCTTTTGGACAATTAATGCCTAAATATTGACTTGCTTTTAGTAAGACTTTAAACAGTCTCTCATAACATACTCAAACTGACAAAATACAGAGAAGATACATAGACAATGTAAATAAATTGAAAACTAACTAAACTGCCAGACTCAACTGTAATCAGCAGCATGAGATCCAACTGGAGGTCAGGAACTAGTGTTGTGCCACAGTGATTGATCCTGGAACTGATACCGTTTAATCACTTCATTAGTGACCTGAGTGATGGGATAGAGTGCACTCTCAGCAGGTCTGCAGAAGGTACAATATTGAGAGGAGTGATTGATAGACCAGATGGTTGTGCAACCATTTTGAGGGACCTCAACAAACTAGAGAAATGGGAAAATGGAAATTTCATTAAGTTCAATAAAGGAAAATGCCAAGTCCTGTGCCTGAGGAGGAATAACTAGTACAGAATGGGTGATGACCAGCTGGAAGGTGTATTTACAAGAAAGGATTCTGGTGGACGTGCACCAACAAAGCTAATCCTGGGATGCGTTAGGCAGAGTGTTGCCAGTAACTTGAGGGAGGGGACTGTTGTCTTGCTCTCAGTGTTGGTGACTGAGACTGCACCTGGAGTGCCGTGTCCAGTTCTGGGTTCCCTGGTACAACAGAGACATGGAACAGTCTCCCAAAGGTGTGGACCATTTGTCATATGGGGAGAGACTGAGAGTTGGGAATATTCAGTATTGAGAGAAGGCTTGGAGGGGTCTTGCCAATGTGTGTACATAACTGATAGAAGTGAGTAAAGAAGTCAGGCCAGGCTCTTCTCAATGGTGCCCACTGAAAGGATGAGAGGTAATGGACACAAACTGAAATTCAGGAGGTTCCATTTAAATATAAGGGAAAAAAATCCTCTTTTTTTCTGTAAGAATGATGGAACAGGGCAGAGGTTGTCCAGAGAGGTAGTGGAGTCTCCATTCTTGGAGGCAGTCAAAATTGGACTGTGCACTAGACTTGAGCTCTAGCTGACCCTGCTCTGAACAGGGCAGTTAGACCAGATCATCTTCAAAGGTGCCTTCTAACATCAACCGTTTGTGATTCAGTGAAATATCTTGGGTTTATATTGTTAATATAGGAGATCAAAGAGTGTCAGAACAGAAACAATTAGTGTGACTAAGTAGATATTAACTGTTTTCTCCAGGAAAAGAGGTTTAGAATATCAAAGGTATTGTTAATGCTTATTAAGAGTCATGGAATCGTAGAATCATTAAGGTTGGAAAAGACCTCCAAGATCATCCAGTCCAGCTGTCAACCCGACACCACTGTGCCTCCTAAGCCATGTCCCAAAAAGCCACATTACAAATTTTTCAACACCTCCAGGCAAAGAGACTCCACCACTTTCCTGGGCAGCCTGTTCCAATGCTTGGTCACTCCTTTGGTAAAGAATTTTTTCCTAATATCCAATGTAAAATTCCCCTGTCACAATTTGAGACCATTTCCCCTCTTCCTGTCACTTGTTACTTGGGAGAACAGACCAGCACTCACCTCACTACAATCTCCTTTAAGGTTGCTGTAGACAGCAAAGGTGCAAGGATCCTTCAAAAGTTGGAACTTCAGTCTAAATGGGAAAACAAAAAAAACCCAAACTTGCACTCACAAATGAAACTTAAAAGCATAATGACAGAATGAACCAAATTGGGTTTTGAGAGAAAGGATACAGAAGCTAACAATAAAGCTTTCCGACTTGACTAGATGCCAGAAGGACACAATTAGGTGTTAAAAGTCATAAAAGAGAAGCAGAATTACTTATTTTTGTATAAGATACAAAGCTTTGTAGCAAATCACTAAAACAAGTTTGAAGAAATTTCCCAAATATTAGTAAATAGTATTTTTCCAGGTCTTATTCTAAGTGAAAAATAACTAAAATCTGTAGTTTTCATTGTGATACTGTTGCTTATAGTATTTGTGTACCCTTTTTACTAGAGGAATGGAGGATAGAAGTTTTCATTTTAAAAAAGCAATACATCAATAATTACAGGCCAGAAAATTTGGCTTCTGTGCTGTGTTAATTGGTAGAAAGAGTTACAGAAAAAAGAAGATACATGGAGAAATACTATAGTAAGTGGGTGAGAATCAGTATTGTTTATGTAGAGAAAAGTTTGATCTCTGAAATGTTTATGGATTCTTCAGAGAGATCAGGGAGCAAGCAGATAATGGTGAACCGGTTGATGCAGTTACGTATCTTTTAAAAAAAGTTTTAGACCAGGCGTTTTGCTCACATGAACGTGAACAGGTGAAAAGAAAATCCTCTCCTGACAATTAAGTCTGGCTATAAAATAGAGAGAAAAGGTGAGAAAACAAGTTTCTCTTGAGGTTTCATAACAGAGAGAGGTTGCCAGTGGAATGTCATGGGGTCATATTGTGTGACCTATGTCATTCAGTCTTATCAGAATTAATGTGTATCGTTTCACAAAAAGGTAGCCAATTCTTAAGTAGGCAAAAAAGAACAAATAAATCATTTCAAATTCCAGAAATAAAAGTAAAACACCATGTCACTAGCAAATGCATTGTATGTGCACATGCTGATTGCCTTTAATAGTTCTGGTGTTTCCATCTCAAAAAAGGCACAGTTGAACTGTAGAAGGACAACAAGAACGGACAGAATGGCTTCTGTATTAGGAAATAACAAAGAAGTTTCAGATCCCCAACAGGAAATTACTGTGAAGAGAAATACAGAAACTTAAAAAATTATAAATATGCAGAGAAGGGAAAGGGATGTTATTTATTTTGCCATTTCTTATGGTGAATGAGCTGTGAAGGACAAATACAATTATCAGGTGGTAGTTTTAAAAAAAACCCCAACAATTTATATAATTATTAAACAGTGATTCTTGTATCAAAATAATAAGAGTGGGTAATACACAGATGGCTTCAAAAATTATTTACCAAATTAACTGGTGGAAAATATTTCTTGGACTTTTTGAACACAGAAATAAAATCACTAGCTCATCAATTCCCTAGACTGCAGAGTGCTGTAGTCTGGGAGTGAATATAATTGAAGTTTAATCATCTCTTTGCCCACACGTGTTACAGGCCTTTGTCACAGATGGGAAACTGAGTTAGGTGGGTATTTGGTCTGACTGGAAACATATTTTGTATTACCTTTGATTTTAACCAAGTTAAGTTGATGGAAGCCAGAAAACATCCCCAATACTTTTCATTTTCTAATGGCTTTGAAGTCAAATGTACACAGAAATCATGATCAAAGGCATATGGGAGATTTTTTAAGTATAGCTTTCTTTTTCATTTAACTTTTTTTTTCTTAATACAAACAGAGTGTAGGAAATGTTGTTGCTTATAAACCATTTAAATTTCTGTGTTTAACTCAATGTTATGTGTAACTTCAGGCATATTATTCTAGCGTGTGCTGTCCTTTGTGTTCCATTGAGGGAAGAGTCTGAAATGATGTATGAAGATTTAGGAGCAATCCTTGAACTCCAGCTGTGCTGGCATTATGATAAGCAGAAGTCACATCCAGTTCTGTGATAGTTTTGACAAAAAATGTTGCTTCCCAGCAAATCACTGACCTGTTCTGGCCTCTGACTACTTAAACATACATTGATTTCAGTGACTCTTCTTACTGTCTTTTCAGCACAGAACTACTTCCAATAGTAAAGTGCCTACTGGATAGTTCAGATAGAACTAGTGAAGCTGATGGCTGTAGCAGGGGGCAGAGTTTAGATCAATTTCACTCTGCTCATGTGCCAACCTGTCATTAAATTCTAGGAACTGTCACTGAATTGTAGCTTATACGATTACTTGTGAACATGAGGGGCAGCAAAAATGGAACAAAATAATAGCAACTTTGGTATTAGATCAAAGTAGGTAAATAACTGAGATTTAAAATTCAAGATTCATATTTAATTTCTTATTAAACTTCATCTGAGAACAAACCGTTGCATTTTTCTCTGAAGGACTGACAGTCTTTACTAAAAATAATATTTTTACCCCTTCACCAAGTATTTGGTCAGACTCAGGAGATCTGTCTGTCTGAAATTATAGCACTTACCTGGTGGAGGATAGTGTTCTATCCATGCAAGGACAGAGAAGTAGAGAAGTATGAAGGTGGCTAAAGGGACTTCCAGTCATCTCTAAGTTCTCTCATATGCCACTCATAGGCTTAAAATAAACAAACAGTGTAAAATGGATAGAATTAATGTTGCTCTGATAAGCTGAGCTTTTTGCCTCCTCACAATCTAGAATGAAAATTCCTGACAGGAATTTTGTAATTTTAGGTCCTTCATTAAGGTGTAACTCGGACCATTGTGCCATTGTTTGGTGTCATTCTTGCTGCTGAGCTGTTATTAATCAAGATTACTTATGATACAGTAATCTGGTTATATATTCTTTAAAAAAGGAGTTTTGTTCTATAACTTGTCTCATGTCTCCAGTGTGTCATAGCAAGCATGACGTTGAACATTGTTTTCAGGTTTTCAGACCTGCATGAAGCTGGGGAGACCAGTTAAGCACACCACATTAGCCAGGCTATGTCTTAACTGAAACTTAGATCGTGATCTTGCAGACTGTTAAATTGTGTGATGTACCTCATGGAAGGTGATGAAATTGCTTAGATTTAAAAACCTACCAAAATAGGAATTTGGAAATGTGAGTGCTAGCAATTTGTTTTGCCTTATTTTTAAGTCAGAAGGTAGGCAGGTCAAAAGCTCCCTCTTCATTCATTTTCCTTCTAGCACACTTGTAACTTTTGAAGATTTACTCCACAAAATTTCCTTGCTTGACCTTTATGTATGCCTTTATTGTTCAGTAACAAGTGCCTCTGATGTATTATAGGGGTTTTTAATTAAGTAAAGCAAATAATACATATTTTAAAATATATACAGTATAAGTATACAGAAATATAATATTTGAAAGCAATTTGTGTTTCTATCTTAAATTATTAATCTGCTGTATTTTAAAAATAAATGCACTGATATTGAGAGGCTGCATAACTCCAGCGTCAGTAGTTTCTGTATATAACAGAGATAATATGTAGGCCTAAAGTGTGAGAGTAAAAGATAGCTTTCCATATTCAAGATGATTTAAAATCCAAGTAAGCTTAAAAATTTTTGATAGGTGGAACCTTGAGTCTTTTTAAAGTGAAAACCCTTATTTGAAGATTCCCTTTCTCACATTATGTTAGTCCCAAAGAGTCTATTAAGGGGTGAAAACTGCCAGATTTGTTGGAAGATTGTACTGTATGAGAGAGGTCCGAGATGGAAATGAACTATTTGCATCATTTCTAGCTGGCTGAGCAGAAATTATATCATAGAAGTACTCAGCTAGATCACGGTAAACTAGTGAACTGAGTTAATGAAGGTACTGGAAGGGTCCTCTTTCTTTTTTAAAGCAACCACAGAGTGTTAACATCATGGAGTAAACAAATCCTGTTCCTCGTACAACACCTGAGTTCATAGGATCCGTGCACAGCTGCTAAAAAAACTCCATAAGTTTAGTTTTGAAGCCACAGGATCCTCTTACACACATAAGAGAATTATGCCGTCTGTTGCGTTCAAGACTTCCTACCTATAAAGGGAAGTGTCAAGGTTTTCCCAGAATCTTTGTTTGGAATGAAATAATTATTATATTTGGCAGTCAATTATTCTTTCTTATTTCTCAGCACTGTCTAAAATATTTATTAAAAAATTAATTTCTCCAAGTAAATAGCAACTCATGTTAAATTTTCTAACTTAGTGTAGAGCTTAAACTATTTTTTTTAATGAAATGTGGGAATCTGCTGCAGCACACAGGAAGGCTTAGTACAAATCAAACTGTTCTTTTCTCTGTCTTTTTTTTTTTTTTTGTAGTTTGATCCTTTATTGATTGAAAGCAAAACAGCAGCAACAGTTGTGCTGATGCTTAATTCTCCTGAAGAGGAAATTTTGGTCAAAGCATGTGAGGCTCTCTATAAATTTGCATCAAAAGGTTAGCATATTTGCCATGAGCTTTCTTTGTGTTGCTTAGATTATGATAGTAGTTCACAATTCTTCCATTTCCTAGCACTGAAATCTTCACTTCATCCTAAAGGTTTCTGTCAATGTTTCAAGGGTTTTCTGAATCATCTGTCAAGTCTGTGTTTGCAGTTATAAATTCCTGTGGTTTGTGTGAAGGAAGTTTTTACTGTTTTGTTGTGGAATTTTATATTCTCTGTTTAATAGAGCTTGGTTTAGATATAACCCCAATCTGTATTGTTATGAGCAACAGACCTGCGTCTGGGAAAGAATTCTCATTTTTATGTTACAGTTTGAAACTTCTGTACTACTGTAGTTATTTTAAAGTTCATTTTTCAATGAAGATTACTTTTGAGCCTGTTTGTGGTTTTTTTTGCATATATCTCTTGTGTCAATACTTCTCTGACAGATGATTTGTTTGAGATTGCTCAGCCTCCTTTATCAAGGTTATTTCTGTATGTGCTGGGAATCTAGCAGGTCTCCAAAATTACAAGTCTTCTACCTGGGTACCTGGAATACGATGCTCAGCTGTAGCACGTAACTTGCTAAATTGCCCGCTACACATTCCATGCCAACCACTCAATCGTTATACTATACACTGGTGGCAGTCTTGATGCAATTAATCTGTTTTAATATTAATTTCCATTTAATTTATTTTCTTTAAAAATTTGGGTTTATATTCTGATTGTTGTACTGATGATGCTCATCAATACTGCTGAAGTTGTGGGAGAAGAGCTGAAGGCTTTGAAATTGGCATGTGATCTTTGGGTTCTGAAAGGTGTTTTGCAGCTTAATATGGCAAGCTTGGCTGAGGGCATGAAACCAAGTTTTGAATATGTGAAGAGATAATTCGGACTGTTGAGAGACAGTGATGAACTGCACACTATAAACACTTGTTGACTCCTTCCCTGCTTTCCACAGTAACATATGGCACACTACACAAGGACAGATACTTATTTTTTAACGTTTCTACTAAAAGAATAATCCTTTAAATTGTTAATGTAGATATTCCTGCGATCTTCCAGAAGAGTAGACTATAACTTTGCAGTGTGGCACAAGAGAAGGAGTTGGTTTCACTTTACAGTCAATTTATTGCTTGAATGTTGCTAGTAAATTAAGTACTATCCCTCATAAAAATAGTTCTTGTACGTTAATTGTTTTTTGGCCTGAGAGTGAGCATAGTTCTCCAGTTTCGTCTCACATTGCTTACTTGTAGCCAGAAAGGATAGGCATGGGTCGTTAGAAAATAAATTATAAAGCTGTTGTTGGAACTGAGAATAGAAGTAGGTTTTGAATTATTTTTCTTGGGGTTCGGGTGTTTTTTGAGCGAGCGGGAACAGAAGGCTGTAATCATACAAAATGTGTCTGTGCTTTGCATGCCCAGAGACTATTCAACTCTAAAGTGCTCCATTCTCAGGTGGTAGAAACATCAGGTGGGCCTTAATGATCCAAATTGTGGTAGTTGCTTCATTTGAGAGGTAATGCAGATCCACAGAATGCATTAACTGTTATTTTGAGGAAAAAGATTGGGGGGCAAGAAAAGAGGAAAATAAAATTAGATTCGTAAATAATGGTATCATTCACCTGTACGTCACTAAGTAGAAAACCGTCCTTTGTCCTTTAACTACCACTGCAGTCTCCAGCAAATGAGTTGGGTGTCCAATAGGCAAAAGCATCCTTTGCTTTACAAATGTGAATTAATCTTAGATCCTATTAGTCCTAGATACTATTTGACAAATGTCCTATCCAGGCCTTTGTTCTTTGATACTACAGTCCTGTGAAAGATGGTAGCTCTTTTACTTTGTTATTTTAGAACTATGAGTTTGTTGCATTTTTACAGAACCTTTAACCTAACTACTCTTCAGGTGATGAAAACAAATTGACACTTCTTGGTCTTGGAGCAGTGGAACATCTGTGTGAACTCATCTCACATGAAGATCCAATTGTGCGCAGAAATGCCATCATGGTACTTGGCATCATGGCTTCTCATTGTAAGAGTGGCAATTTTTTAATATTTTTCAATGGTCATCAGAGCAATAGGTGGCCCATGCATGGTTTGAAAAATAATAAGGATTCCTTTTAGTTTGACAATTTTAACCACAAGTATTTTTTAACTGTTGGGGTATGACTTCTTTGACAACTAAAACTGAAATATTTAATCAGAACCTGCTAGATTCACATTTTGAATAAAATTTTGATGAAGTATTGAGGAACTTTGTGTATATTGAATGTCAAACAACATTGTCTGGTACTTGAAAATCTCCTATATGTTTTCTGGGCCAATTATGAACTTGGTATTACTTCGGTTGTATGTCATTCTCAGTCTGATCTTTTTGTCACTCAGGAAGTAACTGTAAGTACATTGCCCTTGGAGCAAAATCTATTTCTTTATTCATCCAAAACTGCCAAACAAAAACCTTCATGTTTGTTTTTACTTCTTTGTAGATGATGTGAAGAAGTTAATGAGGGAACCGGATGTCACAAATTCACTAATATCACAGCTGGCACCAGAAGGTAGCTTGCAGTATTCATTCCTTATGCAAAAGCGCAGTCAGAAATAATTTATGATTGCCAATTGATCTGACAATTTAATAAAATCTTCTTGTAACTTACAATTTGTGATACTGTGTATTTAAGTACACAGTGCTTGTATAGGAGTAGCTCTGTTATTCACTGTGTAGTGATTTTTGTAGTACAGATGGAGCAACGTATTCATGGAGATGTCAGGTATGATTAACAGCTATTATTTATTGACTTCAAATAATATTTTAAACCACTGTATTAGTGAACATACACTGTGCTGAGTACAACTTGATCAAAATATTTCTTTTTTTCCCCCCCAGAAGATGCAGTTGTCCATGAATTTGCTACTCTATGTCTAGCGCATGTGGCTGTTGAATATACTACTAAAGTACAAATATTTGAGCAAGGTGGTTTAGAACCACTTATCAGACTGCTAAGTAGCCCTGATCCTGATGTTAAGAAGAATTCAGTTGAATGTATCTATCTCCTGGTGCAGGTAAAGTTTCTTATGTTGTTGTTCTAGATTACAGAGGCAGATAAGCAGTCTCCCCCTACCCTCACCATCCTTTGCGGGGTTAATAATTTTGGAATTATTTGTTCTTTACTCTCCAGTGTTCATTAATGTATTTGAGATCATTACACCCAAGTCTTTGATTGTTACGTGAGTTATGAGTGTAAGTGATTTCACTCAAATTCTGTTGAACAAAATGCAGTTATGCATGCTGTCCAGTGATGTAAGTGAGATCAGATTCAGATCCTTGATAATTAAATATGAATTTTCTTAGTCAGGAAATGTTAATCTTGGTAATGAAAATTATAGCCTGTCTGTCCTGGTATAATCCTCTGAATTAAAGAACCAGCAATTGCATTGTGCCTTGTTTTGGCCAGCAAGCCCATAGTCACAATTTTGGACATCTTTTTAATGATAGGTGAATGGCGTCAACAGCTCCTTTCCATACCAGGAGGAACAGATTTTTATTGGCTACTTTCACACTCAGCACTAATGTCATCCATATGCTGCTTAGCAAAAGAATGGCAGTTCTGTTCCATGGCTTAAGCGAATCCATTCAGTAATGAATTCAGTTTATAACTCTATCTCTTTTGGGGCATCAGAGCATGTCTATTCAGAATCACATTTTACTCTTTCTCCTTTTTTGCTATCTCACAGTCTTTGTTGCAGGGTATATCTGGATAACTGCACCTGGTGCTTGCTTATATTGATAAGGGTAATTGCATGCTGCACATGTGCAATAAGCTATTTAAAAGCAAATTGTAATTTATTTAATTTTTTTCTTTTTATATAATCTTCTACTGTCTTTTTATTAAGCTGCATATACACTGTTTAAAGTTGAAATGTTTAATTGTTAACTGCTAAAACGAAAGAAGATATAACCAGGCAACCACAGTAAAGTGTGAAAACTATTTCCCCATGGACTGAGGTAAATAAAAATGATGAAACTAAAATTAAAAAACTTTCTCAAAGAAATATGTATGTTGAGACAAACAGGGCAAACCCAAGAATAAATAGGCTTTATTAGACAGGTCTAGAGTCTGTAGTGTATACTTCAGTCATGACAAAAAAAAAGTTATTTAAGGCTGCTGAGGCTTGATTATATTCAGTTTGTTTCTTAGCTGAAAAGAAAGAAATCTTCAGAACATGAACTTCATTGACTCTTTATGTATGTTTGAAATCAGATTTTTGGTGTTCTTTTTAAAGTTGGGAATTGATGTAGTGTTATATTCTCTATCACTAATGTTCTTTGTTGAATATTTTCCTGCAGGATTTTCAAAGCCATGCTGCAGTTCGTGCATTGAATGTAATTCCACCCTTGCTGGAACTGCTGAAAAGTGAATACCCAGTTATTCAGTTGTTAGCCCTTAAAACCTTAGAAGTAATTAGCAAAGACAGAGAAACCAGAATAATACTGGGAGAAAATGAAGGATTTGATTGTCTTATGAAGATCCTGGAAACCAATGTACAGTTTACTTGCCTTAAATGTTTTTTGTTCTTGTTGCTAACGTTTGTGTGACTAATTGGAAATATTATTCATGTTACAGAAGAGTGATAAAAGAATAAAGAGCTCCTTACTTGGAGCCAACTATGACAGAAATAGAATAAGCTGGGATACCTAGCTTACTACAAAATGGATTAATCAAAATGTTTATTTTATTGCATTATTGCTATTATTAATACTGTTTTGCATTTACTGTCCATTTCTCAAACTACTGTAAATATCAGAAAAAAATTTTGGGAAAACATTGTATAAAAAGCTGTACAGTGATATTCACTGTACAGCTTTTTATACAATGTTTTCCCCAAATTTTTTATTATGTGTTGAACGCTGGTGCTGGTTCCCAGTTCAAACACTGGTGTTTTTTTCTAAATTTACTTTGATGTCAATGCCCTTAAATAGAATTTCCTACCTTGGAAATCTTACTGTTTGTGATATATTATGAGACTTATTTTAGTGGTTCTTGAGTTCCAGTGCCACCATGGGAAATACAATGCATGGAGAAATTTGTGAAGTTTCTGAAATTTGTAAGGTGACAGGTCTTTTCTGAATACTTGCCTAACGCACTTGAATATAAATGAGATGATTTCAGGTTTTTTACTGTTTTTGATAAATTGTGTTGCATCCTAAGGCATATCAAAGAAATTATACAAAAGTACTAATATGAAAATAATATGCTTTGCAATATAAGTAAACCGTCCAAAAGAAAGCTATGACAATTCTCCGACATAGTTAAAAGCCAGAGATATTTTAAACCTGGTTTGAAGGTTATTTGGGGTTTGTTTTTTTCCTTATTAGGAATTCAGTGATCTACATGTGGAAGCTCTTGCGGTCTTGGGAAATTGTCTGGAAGACGTACATACTCAGCAACTGATTCAGCAGACAGGAGGCCTTCAAAAGCTCCTTTCATTTATAGGAGTCTCTACTGTTCCAGATATTCAGAAGAATGCAGCAAAGGCAATTGCCAAAGCAGCTTATGACTGTATGTGACTTTTTAAAAATCTGTGCACATTAGTTCAGTTATGAAGTAAATTTTCATCTAGAATGAGGCCATCTTATCTGGTTGAGGGCAGTACTTGTGCTGAAAACATTAGCAAGAACAAATTACAGCTATGACTCTTGTCAATCAGAGCAGCAACTGGATACTAGGAGATGTAGATATTTATGAAAATGTTAAAATTTTGCCAAAATTTGGTTTGAAATGTAATATGTTCTTGTAAATTGCTGTACTCAAAAAGGAAAATGAAGCTCTGAAGAGAGTTCTTTGTCTTTTGCTTAATGATACCAGGTAACTGCCATCTTAAGCCACCTCCGCTGGCACTATTTCTCATTGGCGTTGGTTAGGACTTAATCACAAGCTTACTTTTGCACACAACTGCTTGTCTAAGTGTCAGGCAATTTCAAATACAAATTCCTTTAACAGGGACATGAGAAAAAGCCTTTCGAATGGCTTGCAGATTAATATTCCCAGTGGAATTAAATAGTTTCATTGTCATCTTTTTATAATTATTCATCCTGTAGTCCTTTTATATATGCTTTTCTTTAATTCACCAAGGAATTCTGAATTAGGTGGGATATGCTCATCATTTTTGCCCACAAGGATGCTCTTCAAACAAATCTACATTTGCAATTCCTTCCATTTGTTGGTTTCTGAGTTGCAACGTGTCTAGTAGTGTTATATAATGAAATGCAATGCAAGAAATAACATACTTCTGTCCATAAGAGATTTTAATTCTGTTGAAGGATTTTGACAATAGTAACTATGACAGTAGAGCTTAAATATTTCACTTGTATTTCTGTTATCTTGTGGTTGAATCATGGCTTTAATTCATGTGTATTTTTCCAATACATTATCTAATTTAATTCATGGCTAAAATAATCTCTCCTTTCTACAGTATTTCAGACTTCCTTTCTTCTCTCCCCATCTTATCTTTCCAATTCTTTTCTCACCTTCCTTAGTTTGACATCCTGAATATTTGTAATAATTTGGATTGCAAATGATAGATGAAAAGAGTGGAATCTACCTTTCCTAGTATTCTGTGGGTTTCTGTATGCTTTTATCATTATCTTCTAGAAGCTTTACAATTCACTGAAAATTATTTCCATTAATGTTTGGGTATCAAAGATAGGAGTGGAGTTTCTTACGCCAGTATTTTCTTTGTATGTTTTCCTGTATTGTTATTTTATTATGCTATTTAAGACTGTCAGTATCATTTTTATAGTCCTGTGACAGGCTTGTAAGTAATATGCTAATCAGATTTATATTTACTACTGCTACTTTGTACTGTGTCTTACTCCTTTTTCATATTTATTTTCAAATAAGCATAGCCACCTTTTTCACACTTTTTTTCAGTTTTGTGGCCACATATTTTAGCAGCTGTTAGTAGAAGCCTGTCTGAATGCAACATTTTTAAAACACGATGGAAAAGCTACACATAATATATTACAGCACTGCCTATGATCTTATATCATGGGATGTTACCGTCAGTGAAGATGCATCTCCTTGTCATACTTCTTTACAAATGGAGTCAATGTGGTTTCATTATAAAGGTTTGCTCTCTTCTTCAGCCTGTGACAGTTGGTATGGATTCAGCAAGCTGTGAAAATAGATCAAAAGAAGATTTAAAATATTTACTTCCAAGCTGTAGAATTTTGGTCACAACCAAATAGATGAAGGGCAGCATAGTAATGGGGCAGTAGAAAAGGTCCAATAAATTTAGTCCTCAACATGACCCCCAGAAGTATTTAATTCATTTCAGATGCGTAGAGCTACTGGCCTAAATTCAGCCTTCCAGTGGAGAGAAGAGTGACATTGGGCCATTATAAGAAATAGTCCAAGTGCAAAAAGGAAACAGACATTTTTGAAGTTCTTGTTTCTTGATGCTGATTATAAATATGCTAAGCAGCCTATCCGAGCCACAACACTAATTTGTACTTTACTAATACTTGCCTTGATGTAAATCATAGAATGATTTGAGTTAGAAGGGACCTTAAAGATCATCTACTTCCAATCCCCCTGTCATGGGCAGGGACATCTCCCACAAGGTCAGGCTGCCCAAGGCCCCATCCAACTTTGAGGGATGGGGCATCCACAGCTTCCCTGGGCAACATGTTCCAGTGCCTCACCGCCTTCATGGTGAGGAATTTCTTCTTTATGTCTAGTCTAAATCTTCCCCTCTCCAATTTATAGCCATTCCCCCTTACCCTATCATGACAAGCCTTTGTCAGATTTCTTGTATGCCCCCTTCAGATACTGGAAGGTTGCTACAACGTCTCCTTGGAGCCTTCTCCAGGCCAAACAACCCAAGTCTCTCAGTGTGTCCTCATAAGGGAAGTGCTCCAGCCCTCTGATCATCTTTGTAGCCCTCATCTGGACTCATTGCAACAGTTCCATATCCTTCTTACACTGAGGATTCCAGAAGTGAACAGAATACTCCAGGTGGGGTCTCACAAGAGTGGAATAAAGGGTCAGAATCACCTCCCTCGACCTGCTGGCCATGCTTCTTTTGATGCAGCTCAAGATTCGATTGGCCACCTGGGCTAAAAGCATTCATCGCTGGCTCATGTTGAGCTTCTCATCAAACAGCTCCCCTAGGTCCTTGTCTGCAGGGCTGCTCTCAATCACATCATCCCCCATCCTGTGTTGAAGCCTTGGATTGCCCTGATGCAGGTGTAGGCCCTTGCACTTGGCCTTGTTGAACCTGGTGAGATTGACATGGGCCCACTTCTCCCTCTTGTTCAGGTCCCTGTGGATGACATCCTGTCCTTCCGGTGTGGCAACTGCGCCACTCATCTTGTTTTCATCAGCAAACTTGCTGAGAGTGCACCCAATCCTATTGTGTATATCATTGATTGATACTAAACAGCACAGATCCATGTATGGACTCCTGAGGGACACTTGTCACAGATCTTCATCTGGACATCAAACCATTGACCACTACTCTCTGAATACAACCATCTAACCAATTCCTTATCCACTGAACGGTCCACCTATCAAACCCCTATCTCTGCTGTTTAGAGAGAAGGATGTTGTGGGGGACAGAGTCAAAGACTTTAGAAAGTCCAGATAGAACCCATCTGTTGGTTTTCCTCTACCTGCTGCTGTGGTTACCCCCTCATAGAAAACCACCAGGTTGGTCATACAGGACTTGCCCTTGGTGAAGTTGTGCTGGCTGCCACTAATTACTTCCCAGTCCTCCATGTGCTTTAGCATAGCTTGTAGGAGGATCTGTTCCATGATCTTCCCAGGCATAGAGGTGATGCTGACAGGTTGGTAGTTCCCAGAGTCATCTTTTCTACCCTTTCTAAAAATGGATGCAACGTCACCCTTCTTCCAGTCACCAGGGAATTAGGACTGTCATGACTTTTCAAACGTCATGAAGAGTGGCTTGGTGACTGCCTTAGCCAGTTCCGTCAGTACACTTGGGTGCATCTCCTTAGGTCCTGTAAACTTCCTCAGGTGGTCATGAACCTGATCCTTCCCTACAGTGGAAGGGGCTTTGCCTCCTGGTCCCCATCTTTTCTGTTGACCCAGGACGGGTGAGGGGAGCACCCATCAGTGGAGACTTAGGCAAAAAAGTTGTTTAGTGGCTCAGTCTTCTCATCTGTTGATAGAAGGTCACCATTTTCATCCATCAATGGAGTATGTTCTCTTTAACCCTCCTTTTCTGATTGATGTACCTGTAGAAGCCCTTCTTGTTAGTCTTCATTTTCCTTGCCAAGTTCAACTCCAGAGGCATCTTGGCCTTCCTGAGCCCATCCCTACGCAACCAGGCAACATCCCTATACACTTCCCAGGTTCCCTGTCCCTGCTTGCACTGCCTGTGGAGTTCCCTCTCAGTTTGACCAGCAGGTCTTGACTCAGCCATGGTGTCTTTCCTTCCTTACCTGGTCTCCTGCATGTGGGGACAGAACACTCTTGCATTTTATGGAAAGCATCCTTAAATATTTGCCACCTTTGTTCTGCACCCTTGTCCCTGAAGACCATGTCCCAAGGAGTCATACTGACTAATTACATGAAGAGCAGGAAGTTTACTTTTCTGAAATTTAGGGTCCTGACTATAATCCTCACCTGTCCCATATCCGTCTGGACCTTGAACTCCACCAGTGCATGATCACTACAGCCCAGGCTGCCTCTGATCTTGATGTCACTAATGAGCTCACTTGTATTAGTGACCATCAGGTCCAGTATTGTGTCCCTTTGGGTGGAGACCTCTATTAACTGGCCTAAGAAATTATCTTCAATGCACTCTAGGAGTCTCCGGGATTGCCTACAGTTTGCCGTGCTACTTTTCCAGCATATGTCAGGGTAGTGGAAGTGCCCCAGTAGGATGAGAGCTTGTGAGTGTGAAACCTCCTGTAGCTGGAAGAAGAAGGCTTCATCAGTAGGCTCTTCTTGATTGGATGGCCTGTAGTACCCCCCAACCACAAGGTTCTTTTTGCTGCCTTGGTCCTTTATTCTGACCAACAAGCTTTCAGCCTGTTCATGGCTACTCTCCAAAGACAGCTCTTCACACTCTATTCTCTTTCCTGACATAGAGGACGAAGCCTCTGCCCCTCCTTCCTGGTTTCTCCCTTCTGAACCTCAGCCTGTAGCCATTGATAGCCACACTCCAGTCATGGGATTTGTCCCTCCAAGTTTCAGTACTGGCAGCTAGATTATAGCTTTCTAGTAGCATGAATCACATTAAATCCAATATAATACAACACAACTGTAAATCCTTTTATTACTTTTTCATCATATTTGCAGTAGCCATACACTAGCCCGTATTCTTCAGATTTGATAATCATGGTTGCATTTTACAAACATTTCCTGCATACTTGAGAAAAAAGAAATACTGCTTTTCTTTGAAATGGAAAACTAACTTCTGTTATGATAGAACATGTATCTGTCTGGTTTTGTAATCCTGACAGCTGAGTAGAGAGCAGTGTCTGGTTTTGAAATTATTGTTGTTGACAAATGGAATTTAGTTTTGCTTTTTATCCTGACAGATGTGATCATAACAAACAGTTTTGGTTTATGCCCCTTTCAGTCCTTTGGAAAGGGACTCCTGTAACTTGTTGTTACAAGACGAATTTATCCTTTAAGAGCTATTCTCAGTCTCAGAATAAATTAGGTGGTACAAACACTACAGTTGATTTTAAGTAACATCTTTAGGATGTTGCTCTGTTTAAGTAAATTAAAATTGATCGTATTTCTGTACATAATCATTATCCTTTTGCCCCAAAAATCTGTCTTGTTCTGTAACATAATTTTGAATTTAATATATTAATTTATCAGTGGTTTTATTTTGTATGCTTAGAATTACAGTGGTGAATTTTACTGATTCTCACCTTGCCTAGCAAATAATACAGTCATTTCATAATACAAAATATAATTTAATGCAATAAATAATGGAGTATCTGTGAGTGAATTATCTGGACTGTTGATTAAGGAGAACCTGACTTTCCCCTGGCAGTGCCAAACACGGCAGCAAGGACAAAATGCTGTGAAGTGTATATGGGGAAAGTGGTGATCATGGCCACTCAAGTTTGGCCTTACTCTGCCAAATTTATGTTTTGAAGATCTCTCCATTCTTTACATGTATGTAAATGCAAATCTTTTGAAAAGGGAAGATAATAAGCATGTTCTGTAGCATGATTAATGTGCTTTTTCATGATACAGGTTTTTATTTGTCTGGATTGTCTCAACTCAGGATTTGTGAGATGTCATGATGTTATTTAACATTAACTTTTTAAAATTTGAAATTGGTACAAATAGTTCCACAAGGTGATGGCAATGAGCTGAACAGGTAATCAGTAGAACTCTGGCCATGACTTTGGGGTAGAAAAGAGAAATAGAAAGTATATTGAAAAACACAGATTGGCTTATGATGGAGTCACTGTATGAAAAACTGGACAGAAGTGTTAGTACTCCAGTCTCTTTTAGCTGAGTGTGCCTGAGTTTTTTACTTTGTCTTAAATCAATGTATTCAAATTACTTAGGGGTCAAGAAATTAATACTTGTAAATACAGTGTTGGCTCTGATGTGAGAATTGCTGAAGTACAAAGGATGCTTTTCAGTTGCACATTCTTTCTTTCCTATAATAAAAGTCAAAGGAAACAACTCATACAAACAGAGAGCATATCGCGAGAAAATAATTGAACCTTAAACAGAATTGGCTCCTGGATTTTAAAATATTCATAATTTTCATAGGCACCTACTGTTTACTCTACATTCAAATCCAAAATCTGCTCTACCACATTGCAAAAATATTTGTTTTGTTTAAAATATTTCAAATCACTTTTTTTCACTCATTCAAATAATTATTATTGTTCTTATTATTTCATGTAAGAAAAAAATTTCTTTAAACACTTACCTAGAACCTGTAGAGATTATTGTTAGGCATTATGGACTACTCTGGCAAGCAACAGACCAGTGACATACTTGATTACTTGTCAAAAAGGTCTGTAATCCTAGTTAAGGCCTTCTCTTTAGAGCTGGCTGATACACATCAAGGCTGTGGCCAAGGTTCTTCTGATGCTTAAAATCCTCCCTGTTTTATTTGTTGCATCTTTTGCTTTGTGATTTCAGTTGTGTGTCTCTGATGATTCTGAAAATATTTAAAATTGAACTAGAGAGGAGAAGATGGCTGGCTGTCTCGTGTAAATGTGTTGAGTCATTTCTACCTTAACTATATTTTCAATCAAATTTTCTTTTAATTTGCTTTGTGGACTTCTGTTTATTTACTTTTATTCAATATAGATTCAGTATAATTTGAAAGAATACTTCCAATATTTTTCTTTCTTTTTAAAATCTTTTATTCGTAAGATAACAGTCCAAATAAGGGAAAGATCCCTGAAAGCACTGGTAAGCCCTGGTAACATTTCAAAATGTGTCAAAGTCGTACTGACTTCTAGGTTCCTGAATTTCTTTGATATATTTGAAAATTTTACCTAGTAGATACAACTTCAAGCATGTAATTAATCTGCTTTAAATTATTCGTATGATTACGTGTGTATTGACCCTCATAACTGTAGGGCTTCTGTGCTGTCAGGTACCTTTCTATTGAGAAAGTTTTGCTCAGGGCTCTTTCTTAAACACACCTGCACTTCATATCTCATCCATTTTGGGATGAGTGAGTTTATTAGTATAATTGTCAGATGTCTGTAGATACTCTGTGGATGCTTTGTGTTGTTACTTATGTCCTTCCTTAGCTGCTACTTATTGTTGCAGTGTAGGTCCATAGTGAATCCTGCATCATCAGGCTAAAATATTAACTTGAAATTCTGTGCAGATTGTGCACTAATGAAGAACTGCAAGCTGTTCAGAATTTTTAAATTCTGTTTTTATCACCTCTTGCCTTTTTTTCCTTCTGATTTATTATGTTTACTGGTACTCCACTGAGTTCAATTGTAAATTTACTAGTATTTTCTTCAATTTTATGCATTTGGACTTCGTTAGCATTAACTGAAGTGAGCATGTTCCTGGGTAAGTCTGATATGTTGAACTAAAAAAGCTGTTTCCATCAAGCCTTTCTGCTATTCTGCTAAATTCTGCTATTTTAAGTCTTAGGGAAAACAAACTTTGCATTCTATTGGGTTATGTACCTTTAAAGCTGTATTTAGTAGTCATCCTTTAGGCTTGATTCAGACCTCATTGATGTCTAATGGCTTTTGGATCAGGTCCTTTGTGTGCATTTCTTTATTACTAGTGCCTCTGTTAGCAAAATATTTCCATTTCCATAATATCAAAATCAAGTGTTACTTTGGAAACAACTATACAAAATCAAATTTGTGTCCTTTAACTGCATTGGGAAATGAATGCAGATTAATGCTATTGTTCTTTTTCATTTCAAGCTGAAAACAGAAAAATCTTAAATGAGGAAGAGGTTGAGAAGCGTCTCATAAATCTTTTGGACATAGATAATAATGGAGTTAAAGTTACTGCTTCCCAAGCGATTTCTGTCATGAGTGAGAACTTAGCTAGCAAATGTGCATTTGGACTCCAGGGTAAGTAAGGTAGGGAGGGATGAATGGAGAATCTGTGCTTTTCCTTTTATGAGGAACCTGTTATAATTTTTCAGATTGACATGGTTTCTTTAAATGTTTATGTATACAATTATTTCTTTCAAAGGGATTCCCCAGCTAGTACATCTGCTAAGCAGTGACAATGAGGAGGTAAAAGAAGCTGCAGTGACAGCATTAGTTAATTTGACAACAGCCAGTCCTAGTAATGCAAGGTGAGTCTGCAATAATTAAATTATTAGCTAAAACACTAATCTGAACACAAGTATTAATATTTTTATTTTTGAAGAATGCCTTATCTTGTCACTACCCTACAAGGCAGATCTGTTTCAATTTGACTGTAAGGTATGTTTTGGTGCTTACAAGTCATCTGGAATACGTTGGTTCTCATCAGTTTTGCAAGGGTTACGCTATCTCTCATAATGTTTGCCTTATCAAGGAAAGGTATGAAGCAGGTGCAATGAAAGCAGAGATATAAATCCTATTTTGAAGAGAACATACGAAGAAAATATGACTTATAATCTAAGTAATTTGATGTGGAGTATTTTTTGAAAATTCAAAATCAATAAGGTATCCTTTAAAATCTGATGGTTCATGCAACTTTTTTGACTGATTTAAAACCAGTCTTTAAGGGAGATGGCACTCAGCTGTTCTGAATAATGTCATTATCTTTGGGTTTTTATTCTTGCCCAAGTAATACAGAATGCTCACAGTGCATTCTCTAAAAGAAAATCAGCATCCAAAATAACTAACCAAGGATGGTTAGCTGACTAGAAGTTCCAAAATAATTTTATCAACTGAATTCTGCTGTCAGTTGCAGAGTTCTGTTATCCCTGATCTATTAAAAGTTCTGTTCAGGGAAAAGAAACAGAGCAGCCTGACGTGTGTGAGCAATCACATGTAACTAACAAACCATAAAATAAAATTCCTTAGAAGTTTCCTGGAATATACTCAAGGAAGTTGCAATCAATTCACAGGCATTCTTTGAAGTGAAAATGTAAAATTACTCACCAAATAAATTATTTGTTTCAATTATTGATTCAGCTCTAGTAGTCACCCGTATTCACTTAATGCTACCAGATGGAACCATAATTTGACACAAGAGAACAATATTCTGTTCTCAGATTCATGTAGTAGATTTTTTTTTGTCTGATATCCTGCTCTACTCCTGTGTATGACTCTTCAGTTGGTGTCAGTGGGAGTCACGCACAAAAAAGCACAGAACTGGAGTTGAAGGGTCAGACTTACAGCTCCTCTACAGCTGTTTTTCGTAGTGAAGCCCTTTTAGGTTTCACATTGTGAGAAGGGAATCTCTGGAGAGTTTTGAGTTGGTATAGCAGCTTATGCCAACTCATTCAGTTTTGGGGTTTTTTTTTGCCAAGGAGATAGCCAGGACATTGTTTAGCTCAACTGCTAAAACAATTCTCTGAGAGTACAAGCAGGGAACTAGCTGTCTCTGTTCCTCTGCATTTTAATGGAGTCTGTGTTTGTTTCTTGCTAGGCAGAGTCAGGAAATTGTAAAGGTGGCTTACATATACTTCTCTCTCTTTGCAATCCAGTTCCAAGTACAATATGGAAGCACCAGAGAGTCTAATCATAGGTCTTCTCTGAAAATCAGGAAGCAATAATTTACATGAAATATGTATATTGGATGAATGACATATGACTATATAATTACTTCAAAGCTTCATTTCTAAATCAAAACCATTAATAAGTCATTCAAGGGTCCAAGTGTGACTAGGATCTATAAATGAATATATAGAGTTGAACTCTCAGCTGATACAAATTGGTATAGTTCCAGCTCACTGACTTGAGTATCTGGCCTATATTTATTTTACATTCACATAAGAAAAAAAATAGTTTGGAGAAAATGCATTCCAAATTGAGTTACCATAATCATATTTTATTCTGAAATATTTTGTGTGTGTATCTTGTATACGACTGAAAATAAGTGTGTATATAATGAAGATGCTGATGCACTTTTATGATGATGTGACTTTGCTGTGTGTTTATGTTGATAATATCCTGGTCCTAAATGAGACTAATGAGACTAGTGCCCTTTTATTGGTTATGTATTAGATTCCTGTTATAAACCCTTCAATAATATTAAATCATAAAGCCAGTAGTAGCAGGTAGACCTTCTGTGGCAAGAACAAAATGGTTACAGTAGAGGAGAAGACTATTTACTATAAATGTTTTCACTTTTTACCACCTAGGCAAAAAATCAGTCTTATTGAACTCACATGCGTATGTTGTGCTGTATTTAATTTAATGAGCATTTTTGTATGTACTGCATTGATTGAAGGATGTGTACCTTGCCCTTTCATTTTATACAGTATATCTTACAGAATGTGAACAGAGCACAAGGTACTGCTATTTTTGACAGAGATTCATTGTTAGGAATATTTGGTCAAAAAGTGTTGTCTACTTTTCATTTAAAAAAATACAAATTAAAACAAATTTTATAATTAAGGCTCCCACAATAGCTAGCTCATAAGGATATAGTCTTCCATTGATTAATAACACAAAACCAGCATAGGCAATGGGCAGTACTACCCCCCACTAATGTATATTAACCTTGACCTTTAGGTGCTTCCCAACAGCAATGAAAGGCTCATTCTATACCCCTTTCCAATCAATCCTTTGTTTCTCAACTGAGACAGCTAATAAAGGTGTCAAATATGGTGGAGGTTTTGTAATTAGAACACCTGTTCACGATGAATGGGACAGTGACCAGCTTATCATTGCATACAAGTCCCCAAGCAGCCACAATTTGGCAAAAATAAATAAATTAATTAATGACTTTGGCCCCAATGCTGTTTTAATCAAAGACCTAGAGCAGAAGAAAATGAGTCCCATACCAGCCATTTCAGTTTTCAGGTTTACTAGAAAAAAAGATGTTTTTTCAATATGATTTCTACCAGAACACGTACAAATTACTTTAAATAACTTTTACAATATTTCAGAATTTGCCGCAGAGCTAATGTTGTGTTGTGCTTCAGTAGCACATAGAAAAGAACGCAGTGGTCAAATCCTCATTAACTTACAGATTTACATCCATAGGTGATGCTTTTATCAGAATTTTGTCATAAAGTAATGACAGAATTTTAATGTGGGTCTATATTGATGATAATTTTTGAATACTTGTTAGTAATTAGCCTAAATAAAAATGAGATTGCAAAATGTACTGCGGTTTAAAATCCCAGTTTCTTATTCTAACATATAGTAACATTTAAAAAATATATATATTTTATCTATAGCTCTGAGACCATCCTTGATATCTCTGTAGAATTTGTTTCTGTGGGGCTGGGGCTGGGAAGAAGAGAATTATATTCAGCTGGATACTTGCATCCACTTCACGTTTTTTAATCCAGAACACTAACTTGCTTTATTGAAAATTGTATACAGTTATTTGGACAGGAGAATGCCATTTTAAAGAATCTGTGAAATCTGTCTGGTTTTGATGTGTCCACGCGTTGGGAAATGTAGGCACAATCAATTCAATAATGCATATTATGCAGAAATTGAAAAATTACACACAAAGAAAGAAACAGCAGTGCCATCTATTGGACAGAAAAGTATATTATTCTGTATTATACAACTAACTACAGAATAAATATTTTACTTCAGTCTCTGCCTGGTTTTCCCCTTTAAAGTATAATGAATTCTTTTCAATTTTCATATATTTAGGATAATAATCTTAAATATAAATACAATATTAGTTAGAAGTAACACATAGAAATAAGATCTCAAGTGTACCACTTAGTCAGACATTAATTTGACCAGCTCCTTTCTTCAGTATTGTCGTAGCACAAATGCCATTTCTCATAGCTGTCTTCATAAATCTGGCAGTGTCTGAATTCTAGGCACCTAATGGAGTTACCACTAAAGAAAAACATATGCTCTGAAATTTAGAGCTTTGTACTGGACATGAAAACTAATTAACATCCTGGATAATATTTGTCCTAAATTGTTTACTTTAAGTGCAAAATTTATAGCATTAACTTAGAGTTTGGTCTGGGGGAAGAAGGAAAGGGATGGATTTTGTTCAGCTGTAGTAAGGGCTGCAGGGAATTGTGGTTCACAACAGACTTGTGATCTGGCAGAATATTTCTCCTGGGGTTTATAATTAGTGTCATGTATTATATCTGGATTGAAGACATTTAAATGTCATCCCAAAACCAGCAAAGTCAGCAAATCTGATGTTACTTACTTTTCTAATTCTTGAATTCTTCACAGGCGTCAGTGGACCTATTGAAATTAGCAAAATTATGTCCGCATTGGTAGTTATAGGCATTATCACAGCATCTGGATGTGCTTTCTCGTACATATAAAGATATTCAAGATGTGGAAGTAAATTGAGGATAGGTAGGTAGTTTTTGAGCTCAATGGTCATGGGCAATGCCCAGTGAGAAGAGAGTGAGTTGTCTTCTTGACTTCAGTGGGTGTTGCATCTAATTCCAAACTGCAATTCATATACTGATCTAATGAGCTGGAAAACATCCTCAGTCTATTCTGTGTGGACAATACTGTGACAGTTTATCACAGTCTTAAATAGAGATTTTCAGTATCCACAACAGACTTTTACTGATTTTAAGATGTGTGTGGCTCTTAAGGAATGTCTAGTTTTCTAACATTTCAAATTTTGTTATTATAATTACGTCGTAATTATCAATAGGTAGCAATGTCACTTAAATAGTAATTTTCCCCATTAGAAAATGGGAAATGTAATCATAGCTCTTCTCTTTCAACACTATGGATGGAACCTAATTCACATAAATGGATCAACACTGGAACATCCATATTATGTAAGATAATACCTTTGCATGAATATGTGTTAATTTATGAAGAAAAGAAACAAAAATTTCTAGTGCATGAGAGCTATATTTAAAACTAGAAATGACTAATAACCCATTATATAGGTTTGAGGGGTTTTGTGGTTTAATAGTTCTTTATAAACGAGTTTGTGTTTTTGAAGGGGGGAATCAACAATAAATGCCACTAGCGGTATTGTGTAAAGGTAATATGCTTTAATACTGACCCCTAGTGACACAATTTCAATTTCAAGCTACTGTGCTACACGGTAAAAGGATTTTGATGGGTTTTCTGGTTTGTGTTGTTATTTTTTACGTTAGCGCACCTTCTGCTGAGCCCTATACAAATAGTTAACTCATGCCACAAACAGATTCCTGTTTTGATTTACTATATATCCATAGTCTGAAGGACACTGTCTAAATTAAAAGACAATGTGGTCATTACCGAACACATCACAAGCATTTTTTCTTTGGCAGAAAAGCTGAATCAAGGCCTAATGATGGGATGTTGTTCAGAAATGGGTTCGCACAATGACTTTAGCATCACATGAGGTGACTGATCTGCAACCCATTGACAGTACCCTAAATCAGCCCCCACTGGCAGGTGCAAAATGTTTCACTCAGCCAGTCGTTGCTTTTGTCTCTTAGATTTGTGAAGATGTGCCTAAGGAAAAATCCCTCTGTAGACTCAGACACTGTAACTACATTTTGTTCCCAGCACAGCTCTTCTTTCACAAGAATATTTTGTTGTGTATTTCTTTCTTTGTTTGTTATTTTTTTAAACTCTGTTACCTCTTACAGATTATATTGAAGACAGAGACCAATATAGAGCATTTGTCGCTAACACAAATCTCCTGTCACAGAATCCCAAAGTGCATGAGAACCTAAGTGTATCCAAAATAATTTCAGACTGAAAACAGAAGACTTCTAAATTGGGATAATGGTCACTATACAGAAGTTGTACTCCTTATAACTATAGCAAAATCGCTTGGTGTGTTTATACTTTTCTACCTTCAAAGCCTTGGTCATCTGCATGATCAGTATTTATGTTACCTATGGAAGGCTGAAATTTCATATGGAGCATGTGTGTTGTCACTTGTAACTTCCCAGGATAAATTTCTGTGGGGTCAGGCATGACTTTTTTCCTCCTGGATGGACTTCTAAGGCTGAGAGAGAAAACTGTAGTTTATACAGTGGCAGAAGTACACTGATTTCTCTTAAGTGTATATCCCTGCAATGATATTCAGTGATATGCACTGAGATGAATTGTACTGTTTATAAATTAAAAGTGGCGAGGGTTATATTACATTTGAGTTAATTTCAGACAAATGTATTGATGCTTTTTCCTGCACATGTTCTTTGTAGTGCATTTCTAAATTAAATGCAAATTATTTAGATACATGTCTTAACTTACTTTAGTGTAGTGTGAGGTTATTTAAATGTATATAGGGGAATTACAGATTTATGGCTGATGATGCAAACTTAATTCTGTCCTGCTGTGAATTTAACCTGTGCACTTACTGTGGAATGTTCCCTAATTGGACTGTCATACACAGAAGGGGGTACAAATAAGCTTTCACAAATAACTTTAAACCTTTTGACTTGCAACCTCAGTAATTTTATCTTAATGTAGTAATGTATGCGTACTTTCTTAGAGGTATAATTTTAAGAGAAAAAAAAACCACATAAGTTTATGCACTCTAAATCATCATAAGAGCTTGAACCTTTAGCAAGGCTAAACAGATTGCTACTGCTTGAGGTAAGTTTACAGTTGTCCAGAAAGGTCTTATCCAGAACTGAAAGATGGCGTCAAGTTTCACAGTCTAAGTACTGTTTGTGGAGAGGCTGATTTGGCACAGTGTTTTTGTCCTTACTTGGCTGGTATTTCTAAAGATGAAGAGGAGCCACCAACTCCTCAGTCCCTGTGCTCAGTTGAGCTGTTGTGGGGGCTCTGCTTTGGCTCTTTCTTTCCTTCCCTTGCACATTCATGAAGTCCGCTCTGGCAGCTTCTGAATGTTCCCCCTTATTTTGCTTTTGTAACAATGCAGATTCCTGACTCTCTGTTACGGATTTTTGCATGCACTGCTTCTCAGACCAGAAAAAAGAGAGGCGAGGGTAGTGTCTTTTTCCATGAGCTTATCCTGGCTGAAGCTACATGGGATCTTTAAGGAGCACAAAGGGTTTCTATTGCTGCATTTCAGGATCTTTCCTACTGGTGAGTGTCAGAAATTCTTTATAAAGGTTGCAAATAATATTATAGTTAGAAGGATCAGATATCCTGGATAGATCGGTCATCACCAATTACCTGTAATATTTTAAATTGAGCATACTACAGTTTAAGTAGTGAGAGCTTTGTAATTCTGGCAGATGCGTCTGACAGACCTTAGAAGATCTCTGTGTATCTCTGAGAGTCAGGATTGCAGTCTCTGCTAACACAGTGAGTTTAAGGTTTTATTGCTTCCAAACAATGAGGCTTATTGAGTTTTGGGTTTATTGATGTTTAGCAAGGTTCTTGTCATTAAAGAATAGGAACAGAGGGTTCAGTTCCTGAAACGAAAAAAGAATATGGTTTATTGATATCATCAGCATTTTTATTGTAGTACAAAGGAACCTCAAATTGTAGATCAGATTCTCTTGTGCTAGATTCCCTTGCTCGAATAAAAATACTGACATTAATTTCCTTTCTATAGTAAAGAAAACAGAAGTAATATTGGTCTTTAATTAGAATCTGAGTGACTATACACAACAGTCAATTGCTTTAGAGAGTAATTAAATCACAAAGTGAATTTTTTGGTAAACGCAGAAGACATTTATTGGATGTGATTATTTTGATGGCATAACAAGGGAAATGAAGAATACTAATACATTTAAGGGATAAAAAAGGAATATATTTCTTGAGTTTTTTTGAACTTCTGGCTATGATATTTTTTCTCAGTCAGAAATTATGTAACAGAACTGGGTGAGAAATACCTTGTGTGAAAAAGAAGTCATGCGATTTAACACAGATAGAGTTGATTTTAAAAAATGTGTGTGTAATTAGATGCATAATTCTTATGCATAATTTACATGCAATTATGTATGAAAATGAGATATGCACAGGCATAAATGGCTAGCTAAGCACCTCACACACAATCACAGTAATTTTGCACAGAAATTAAACATGCAGTTGCAAATACATTTGGAAAATGAAGTCCATAAAGAGTGCAATGGCCTTTGTGAGAAGGAAATATCTGATTTTTTTCTAAGCATAAATTGTTTTAAATGCTCAGTAAGAAGAGGGGAGTAAACAGCATAGATGTGAATAAAAATGTAATTTAATATAAACCAGTTTATTTTCAGTTGTGGTAGAAGAATTAAAACCAAATATGCTTTATCATTTTTATGAGGCATCAATCTCACTGCTGTAAATTATAATGCAATCCAGAATAAACTGTGGTGTGAAGCTGCACCATTGCTTTTCCCTTCTGTCTGCTCTCCATGGGAGGTTGCTTAGCTTAGGGGTTTAGAGGCAGTCTTGGTGGTTTCTGACAGCTCTTTGGACACTGATAGTTGCTTTCTCCATTCTGCTGAACCTTCTTTTCATGAGTTAAAACTGGTCGGACCATTCCTCATGCACTAAGGAAGTAAATAATCTGTTACCTTTCTTGCCTAGGCCAGGAGGCTTGGTCGGGGACCAGAACTTTTGTGCTTGATGTAGTGCCAGCAAAGAGGTGGTTCTTGCCCCAGAGACCTTGCAGTCCTAAAAGTAAAACTAACCCCACAGACTTTTGGTCCAGTTTTTACTGATGGTTGTTTTCACAACACTCTACTAATGCCTGAGCTTTCCTATTGCACCCCAGACAACTACAGCAATTCAATATTCAGTTCAGGGAAGTTTGTATACATCTCCAAAATAAATGTTTAGAAAAAGTTTGTATTGTGGAACTTTTGGTAATGACTTTATTGTCAACTTTTCATTCATTTTTGCAATAAAAAAAAAGGTACAGAAACATTTGTTTTTCTCAAACTCTCAGACCTGGTGTGACCAGCAGGTCCAGGGAGGTTATTCTCCCTCTGTATTCGGCACTGGTGAGACCACTACTGTGTGCAGTTCTGGGCCCCTCACCACAAGAAGGATGTTGAGGCTCTGGAGTGAGTCCAGAGAAGAGCAACAAAGCTGGTGAAGGGGCTGGAGAACAAGTCTTATGAGGAGCGACTGAGANGTCTCTTCCAACCTGGTGATTCTGTGATTCTATGATTTATTCTTTGAGTCCTGAGCGATCTCCTAGAGAGTTTTCAAGAAAGCACTTAAGTTGTTACAAGGTAAAGTTAAAATAAATATTTATTACATGACCTTTTAATGTTTACCTTTCCAGTGATACTTGAGAAAAATGTTTTAGCCATTTGTCAATACAGTAATTTGAATTCAATTGTAATCAGAATTTTACTGTTTCACTACAGGGCATGGTTAAAGTCATTAGGGTGCGTGAACTCTATATAACCTGGTTAAGGGAAGTAGCTAGGCCTGCTAGGTTAGGCACTGTAATGATCATATCCATGTGCTTATAAATCATAACATTTGAATTATTTTAACTTTAATTTGAGCTCTGTGATTTCTACACCTGTCTTGTCTTTTTTCTTGTTTGTTTGTGATTCAGATAGCTTCCACTTTTAAAAAAACCATGTTGATATTGCAAAAGCAAAACCCTATTTTTTTCCCCCTTGACATTGTCTTCTTTCCTTTTCCCTAGTATTTTCTTTCCCTGGAGTTCAAGGACAGGTTGGATGGGGCTTGGAGCAACCTGTCCCTGCTCATGGCATGAGTGTTGGAACTGTATGATCCTTAAGGTCTCTTCCAACCCAAACCATTCTGTGATTTGGTGTATATCGAATCTTTACACATCATGGAGGAAAAAGAGCTGTGGATTTATATAATTTACTCCTTTCCCACATAGAAAAGTGTATACTTTCTTTCAGAAGCCAAGGTGCTCTTGAGGGTGTAATCGTATGGTGGGAGAAGTGATGAAGTGCACCATCTCAGCAGGATGTGTGTGAAGCAGGGATAGAAGCTAGTTCTGGTCACATTAAGCAAAGATGGTGCTGGTAAAACTTCTTCCTCCAACTGTTGTTTCCTTTTAATTAAAAAAACCCCCCCTATATAGTGTGTTTCTCTGCTCAGAATGGAAAGGAATGAAGACCTCCATACTTAGATCTTAATGTTGCAGTATTTCGACACCTTGAAAACTTACGTATATTCATTCTTTCCACTCTCTTATGAGGTCAGGCACTGCTGTCTTTTCAGCAGCTGGGGTTCTGTGGCCCAGCACTATTTCTGTGTTCTCTGGAGGGCTATGGGGCAGCAGTGAGTTGAACTATGAGTTCCTCATTCTTCTGTATTCCCTTATAACGTTTTCTGTACACATCTGTTATCAGGCCACAGTGTTGCTCTCAGGTGTTTGTGTCCTCTTAAAATCTTATTCTCAAAGATATTTGGTTACCTTCAACTCTCATTGCTTGCTGTTGTTAGTTCTAACATGAATTTTTTTTCCCTTGTGATCTGTTGTGCTACTTGATTATACTCAGGAAACTATGATTCAAAATGAATCTGCGCAGAAGTAGAATGAAGGATTGAAATAAATATGTATAATCTTCTAAATCAGTGGTTCTCAACCTTTTTGAAGTTGAGTGGCACTTGAGAAAATTAGCAGTGCTCTGCACCTTGCCGAGGTCAGCTCTGAGCACAAGAGGAGCTGTCACCTTGCTCTTTTGTTAAGCACTTGTGTACTTCCTGGCTTTATGGAAATTATACTAAATCTTCTTGTAGTGTGATTGGCTGCATCATTCAGTTCCACGTGTCATCAGAATCAGTCTGTTGGGGACTGTATGTTTATTAGGATTTCCTACAGGTTACTGGATGTAGTAAGTATACTGCAGGAGTACTGAATATACTACACCTGTGAGATGTAGTGATGCATTTCATAAGCAGTGGCTCTGTCCCATAAATCTTGAAATTTCTGGATATACATCATACAGGAAAAACTTTGATTTTGTTTTGGGGAGGGAGGGATGTTTCCCCTAGATAAGGTATGTGTGCATATACTGTATAATGCTGTAAATCTGATAACTTATGGGCATGCCTTGCTGTACATGGCTGTGTGCACATACGGTGAGTCTCTCCCACACTTTGCCAGCAGGTCATGTTACTGTCATACGTACTATGAATGTGATGTTTTCCAAAATACTTGTCGTACATGTGGTGCATAGCTGATCCTTACATGTGCAATCAACATGTCTGGGATTTATTCATATGCAGCAGCTTAGATAGAGCTACAGCCCTCCTGAAGCTGGAAAGATCTATAAAGTTTTCATGTGGAAGAAAAGACAATGTTAACCAGAGAACCTAGAAATAAGACGACCTTAACCAAGTGGAAAAAAAAAGAGCAAACCAAACCAAAATAATCCAACCCACCCCATTAAAAAAAAAAAAGCCATCAAACCAAACATTTTCAACTCTTCTTCATCTGTTCAAGGAGGGAATGGGCGGGAGGATGCCCAGAAAAGAGGAAATCCAGCTAATTGAAGACACTCTGAGGAGTACAGTGCAGGAGATCTGGAAACATGAGGTTCACTTCTGAACAGAGATTGAAGTGCCTGCATTAGTTCCTGATGCAGCAGGTTTAATTAGCCAACATCAAACTGATCCAATACCTTTATGCTGTACCCAAGCTTACTCACTTTTGGTCCCTGCATTGCTGCTTTTTCCCTGTTTTCCCAAACTGGGGGCTACTGCCTGCCTGCCAGACTTCCTTACACTCATGTTCCAGCACTACCTGTGAGCTGCCATCACCTTGCTGCTGAGGCAGAAATCAAATTAACAAATCCCGTTGGCCTCTGCTGATTGTTTCCAAGAGTATCTGCTCAGGAGTATCTGCATCCCCCTCTCTGAAAATGTGATTTGGAGATAGTTGCATTAAGATCAGTTCACAGTAAAATCTACTTCGTGTTGCCTGTGTAATGGGATTATATAGCACAAGTTGGCATCTATTCTGCTTTGTGTCCTGCTAGCATGAGCGCGACCATCAGCATTAGTGAGGATTTTTGGTTTTGTCAGTGCCCTTGTAGTACTTGATAACATAGCTGTTGCTTGTATGTGGGATATTCCTAAGCTTTATTTTGTAACTAGTCTTTAGTTTGTAAGTGGGAAAGTTACCAAAAGATAAGTTAGATTTTTTTTATAAGATTCTGTTACTGTAAAAATAAGATTTTCACTGCATAGATTTTCTCCTTCATTTTGCTAGCGCTGTTGCTGATGCAGAAGGAATTGAGCCATTAGTAAATACATTAAATGCTCAGAAACTTGGAGCCATTGCTAATGCTGCCACAGTACTAACAAATTTCAGATTTATCTTATTAGTGCGTTGACAGAAATTTAGAAAACAGGAAAATTGTACAGTCTTCCATTGTTAAAGTGCTTAGATATGCTTGTGTAGAGGTGGAAGAGTTTGTTACATTTTTGATATAGACAAAATGTACTAAATGGAGGATATAAAAAGCAGTTGTAATGAAAATTCAAATTGCCATCTGCACGTTTTGATTGATAACAGTATTGCCAACTTTTGTTTAACAAACAGATGAGCTCAATGTAAAATTACGAAGAGCATATAGTAAAATGGACATATGCCTCAAATCATTTGATCAAATTTTATACACAAACTCAGAAGGAGGATGATTCAATTTTTGTAGTGCGATGGAAAAAGGAAATACCACTGAAACAAATGCGAGATGATAAAAGATGATATAGACAAATAAGTTCCTGTTTAGTAGAATGCAAAATTTCAGCAAGAAGGTAAAAAAAATCTAAAGTTATGGAATATCATGTGGCATTTGAAGAATGTAAACTAAATTTGCATCAGTAATTTTTTTTTGCTTATGACAAAGATACCAAATACCTAAAGAGGTGGAACCTCAGAAACAAGTGCTTTTTCCAATCTGTTAGAGTACGGTAGTTTCCCCTCAGCCAGGACAGATTCTCACTTCAGGGTCTGCATCACTTGTAGTCAAGAGTTTACTGTCATTATAAACCATGTCACTAGCTGCTTTCAAATGTATTCTTTATTCCAGATATTAAATATGAAGTTGATTTTTTGTTCTTTAAAATGTACTCTCCCAGTGAGTGCCAGAAGCAGAATAGCAATGTTAAGATGAAGTGCTTATAGACCAGTTCCTTCTGCTGGGACTAAGATGTAGGCCCGTGTTGCTATTAGTTTTGAGCATATCAGTTCTAAATAATCTGCAAATGTGTCCTCTTACTAGTGCAGCTACCTACACCTTCTACTGTCTCCTGCCTACAATTACTATTTCCTTAGTAGTGCTTCTTCAACTGTTTCTTTTTCTTCTTAGCTATTCTGCAACCTAAATCTATTCAATGATCCCTTAAAATATCCCAACAATCTTCCCCTATTTTATTTGCAGATGGGTTGTTTTGTAGGGTTGGCTTAGAAACTGGACACACCAGCATTTGTCCCAGCCCTGCTGAGGGGCAGCACCCTTCAGCCACAGCTGCAATGATCATCTGGGAGCAGAGGGAATATTTGAACAGGATCTGCTGCTGATAGACTAGTTGATGTGGAATCACAGTCATAGCCAGGCCTGACCTTTATGCTCATGTGTCTGTTGTACTCCTACTGCCTAAATCAGCTTGTAGAAAGCCAGCTCAGTTGTGGTATTGCTCTGAACTGCACCATGTAAGCCTACTCTGTAAGAATGGCAGAAGCTTTCTGTACTGTGTTTATGCTGCTTAAGTATCCAATCACAGAAATTTATAGACAGCACAAAGAACAACAATGTGATATTACATGTGCTATAATCCTCATTAGAAATAACGCTAGAGGGAGTATGGGGAGAGGTAATGAAACTCTGCAGAGACATTCGCCTGGAACTAAAGATTCAGAAATTCTTCATCTTTGAAAAGATGCGAGATTTCATTCATTTGTTCAAAACCTCAGAAATAATCCATTTTCAAATAAGTTAAAGAACCCAGAGGTTTGTAACTTGTTTTGTCTGCTTAGGTTGTACCTCTTAAGCTTCACACTGTGTCTCAAATATAGTAAAGGCATCAGAAAGAGCATTGTCACAGTTCAAATTTTTAATTTCAATTTCCTACTGTAATTTAGAATATGAACATTACACTTGCCATTTATTGCAGGTAAACAATATTTTATATTCTTAGAATGTAATACTAACTTACATGGTAAATGTCATGCACTAAGAATGAAAAATAATCATAGAATAACAAAGATTTCTTTTTTTCTCCTTGATTTTGCTAGTGCTGCTGCTGAGGCTGGAGGAATTGAGCCATTAGTAAATACGTTGAATGCTCAGAGAGATGGAGCCATTGCTAATGCTACCGAAGTGCTAGCAAATCTAGCAACACAAGAGCCGTTGCGTGTAAATATCCAGAGCCATGGTATTATGACTGTGCTTGCAGAACTGTTGTGCCTGACCAACAGCCAAGTGCAAAGCAAAGCAGCACTTGCTGTGGCTGCATTTGGTTGTGATGCTGATGTGAGAACCGAGGTAAAACTCTTCTTCAAGGCTGTGGTTATTTGTAACATTTATAGAGCTTGAGGTTGGTGTTATACTTACCTGGGATCTTTGTATTACATATGTCTGCCCTAAAATTCACAGGAATTCTAGATAGTACCTGATTTTTCATTTTCATCATAGGCTTGTTCAACAGAATGTAGCTCTGTTTATCTTGAGAACTTGAAAAGTGTTTTCTTTAATTTGTAGTTTTACTGCTGTATTTGCATGTTACTGCATTAATGTTTTACAGCTTACCAGAGGCTTCAGTGAGCTTTAACCAGGACTATATGTTAGTCTTATCCTCATGTTTATGAGCATTAAACATTACACTTTCTTACAGCTGCAACTGTCAGCTGTATTTCAAAGATGAAAATTTTTGTCATCTTTACTTTCTCCCAGTGTTGTTCTGTCATCCTCTTTCAAGGCCCGAACAGCAATGTCTGACCTTGATTTATAAGATACTGCATGTGCACAGAGTAAGTGTAAATTAAACAAAATGCAAAATATAATTAATCCCTTGATCAGTGGCATCCATTACGTTGAACTGTTTGCTGTTTATCAATGGTCATATTATTTTCTCTCCATAAATAAGGATAATGCTGTATGCATTCAGAGATCATAAGCTGGGGATTTCTCATGGGTCAAGGTTGTCAATTAGGACATGAATAAGGGGCATAGATAATTAATCTACTTCTTCAGTGTCCTTAAAATGTCTTGTCAAAAATCCAAATGAGCATATTTCCTGCAGCGGGTATAGGAAAGGTGCTGCAGCACACAAGAGAATTGGATGTTAATAAGATTGTTATACATACAGTACAATACAAATTCAAATATATTGTGATGTAAATTAGTTGCTAGGAGGCAACAAAACACAGAAAAAGCTGTGTAACTATCTGCAGCTATCCTGGGTTGCATAGGCTCTTCAGTTTCCACAACAAAATCCAATAAAGCTAGAAAGGATGTGTGCCTTGAACCACAGTGAAACTCACTTCATCTCCAGCCCATGCATACTTCACAGAAACATAGAATACCCATAAGTGGCCTTTCTACCAGCCCAGCATGGCTTGTCTGCAAGGCCTGAATGTTTCACAATGAGAATTTCACATGTGATTCTTGCTGGAACAGATGAAATATGTGAGTAGCAATATCTTCTTTTTTTTATAGCTAAGAAATGCTGGTGGACTGGGACCCCTTGTTGAATTGCTGCATTCTAAGAATGAAGAAGTCAGGAGAAGTGTTTGTTCAGCTGTTATGGTCTGTGCAAATGATGAGGAAACTGCTGTTGAGTTATGCAGGCTAGGGTAAGTAGAAATAGTATCAATGGGCAGAGAACATTTTTATGAGAAAACTCTTATTGTTCTTCCTTACATGTTTATAGCATAATAACAAGGTGAAGCTATACATTTTGGTAAGCAGAAACTACTTTTGCACCATAGATGTTACAGATGAAATACTAATGATCTTAAGTAATAGAAGTCATAAGAAAAAATTGCAAATCTGAAGACAGAACTGTCTGGAATTATAAAAATTTATATTGTTTCTGTGACTAAATTAGGCTTTATGTTGAAGATGTGCATTTATCAGTCAAAATTAGGGACTACAATGTCTGATATGTATGAAACTGAAATTAAGATTGCAGGGTAAGTTCAGCATACAACAAATAGTACTTAATACACGTAGACTAAATTTGGTTTGCCAGCTCTGGTTTTTAACTGCAAGCATGCTGATGCTGAAGTGTCACATAAAAGTGATTCTATTTTATTCCTTCTTAAAAACTCCAAGTTCCATATATTAATATCTGAATAACAAAAGCTGGTTTAGGTGTTAAGACACAGGTCTCTTAAACGACGTGGCTCTTCTAGTAATCATTAAAATAAAATATATGTAATTGCCCTGCTCCCTCTGCTGGACACTTTTCTGATTACTACACAGATACACATCTATGAGGGGATTCTGCAGTCAATATCTCAGAAATTTAGGTCTGGAGGGAACCTGAAATGTGATACTATCCATCTGCCCGCTATAAAACTGAATCAGATGCACTGAAGTATTTTTGCCTGCTCAATGTACATACCAATTCTGAAAGGGTTTCATAACTTTCTGAGGTAACCTGTTCCAGTGCTGAGTGGGGTTTCTGAGTACTAAATACCCCTTATAGCAAATCAGTCCAGCTACATGCTGTCCTGCTTCCAGTGGGATTGAATAACCATGTTTTTATAGAAATCTGAGGGTAACTTACTGAATTTTCTCATATTTCATGTCCCTTTCTCAGTTTTTGTGACTGAGTAAAAATGTTAATAAACATTTTGCTTTGAAATTTTGTGTAATTTCATCACACATTTTCTCTCATTTATTTATGCTCTATGAGATACTTCAGCTGAGGTCATACTGCCATCAAATAAAGCTCAGTAATTATTTCACACATCTTGCATATAACACTGTTCTTATTTAATTCTTTCTTTGTGACAGTATCAGAGTAGGACTGTAATTTATGTGTCCTTCCAGTTTGACAGCATATTATTGATAACAGTACCAGTCAGGTACTACTTTGTATTATTTTCATATCTTGGTGATCACCAACGTGAGTGACATAATCAGGGACATCAAGGTCAGAGCTCACAATGTGTGCTTGCAGCTCAGAAGGCCAACGATATCCCCGGCTTCAGCAAAATAACAATTACCACCAAGCTGAGGGAGATTATTCTGCCCTTCTACTCTGGTCTGGTGAGATGCCATGTGGAATACTGGATCCAGCTCTGGAACCCACAGCACAGGAAGGACATGGACCTGTTGGAGCAGGTCCAGAGGAGGGCCAGAAAAAACTGAATAGAAGTTGAGAGAGTTGGCATTTTCAGCTTGGAGAAGACTCCAAGGAGACCTTAGTGTGGCCTTTAAAGGGGGCTTATAAGAAAGACGGGGAAAAACTTTTTATCAGAGCCTGTAGCAATACAACAAGGGTTTAAGGGTTTAAACTAAAAGAAGAGTTTTGACTAGATATTGGGAAGAAATTTTTTTTTGCTGAGTGTGGTAAAACACTGGCACAGGTTGCCCTGAGAGGTGATAGATGCCGCATCCCAGAAAACATTTAAGGTCAGGTTGGATGGGACTCTGAGCAACCTAATGTAGTTGAAGATGCCCCTGCTCACTACAGGGGTTTGGACTAGGTGACCTTCATGGTTCCTTCCAATCCAAACCATTCTGTGATTCTATATTATTTTCGTGTAGATCATATTTCCTTGACTTGCTCATGAGTATTCAAGTAGGAGTATGTAGAAAGACTTATTAAAGTGAAAATATATATCAAAGTCAACACGTAGCTCACATTTACTTCTGACTGTCAGGTTGCAGAAAGGATTGGATTACTTTTTCATTATTTGTTCTCGACAAATACATAATAACGATTTCTTACTATCTTATCTCTTGTTGCATGCAAACTGGTTGTTTAATAATTTGCTTCTGTGTCCTTTTGACACTGAAATTTGGCTGAATGATCTCTATTTATTTCTTAGTCTTCCATTTTCAAATCTAGATACTATCTTTTCTCCACTCTTCTGGCACCTAGCCTGTCCTTCCTGAATTTTCAAATATAATTATAAATAGTTCAGAGGTTGCTTTTGCCAATTCATAAGGTAGTATGAGGCAAATCTTCTCAGGCACTGATAATTTTGTCTCCTCAAACTTACTCTAGATGTGTTAAGCCTACTGTTTCCACCTCTTTGTTAATATTACTGCCAGGCATTTGCCTGCAACCTTTTTATGAAAGCTGAAGCAAGAAAAGTCATCAGGCACTTCAGTCTTTTCCGTGCCATCTGTTATGAGTTTTCTTCCTACACTGAGTGACAGGCGTACATTTTCCTCCCTGACTTGCAGCACGTGAAACATTTATTTTTGTTTGAGTCCCTGAATAGTTGTATCTCACTTTGCCTATGTTTTTTTTGTTTTTCTCCCCTATTGGAAGTGTTTCCATTTCTGTATGAGCCTTTGTATGGTTTTTGGGTCTTCACAGAATTTTTGGTTCAGCTGTTTTAATCCCTTTTTGGCTTTTCTTTTCTCCACATGAGGATAATACACCATTGTACTGGTAATGTCATATGTCTTCGACACTGCTGTACTCATTAGGCATTCCTTACTCATTTTCGGCTTTAAAATTCTTCCCTGCATTACTTGCCAGTTAGCTGACTTCGTTGCTCTATGCTGTGTGACAAACAGCCTGTACTGCTGGCACACTGTTTTCTCCCGTTGCTGTCTTCTAGAAGAGAAGGTTGTCATTTGCCTTGTCTAAAAACTTGTTCTCTGGAATCCATCTGACGTACCTTCAGAAGTCTACATTGTAAATGTCCACAGCTGGGGTTCCCTGCGTAGTTCAGAGAGAGAAATGGGCAGTCTAAACATGGAGTTCATTATATATAATATAAAATTGATTCCTTAGGATGTGAAGAATGTCTGCATATGTGTATAGACACACAGATATAAATCTAAATATACACATACACACACAGTAATGTGTCACTCTTTTTTCCTGTTGTTTTCATTCTTAAACAGTTCCAAATCTGCACTATGTTATGGTCTCCTGATTCAGCTTCCTTTATCTTCTTAGTGACCTTTTCTTAAGTTTCTTAGGCCAGAAGTTACTGGTATATGGATTTCAGCACCAGAACCAGCCTGAGGAATGAATTCCTGTTCTCCCATGTCCCCACAATTATTTGTTTCTACCTCCATGCTGCAAAAATCCTGCCATCCCGGTGGTGCTGACACAACTGCTTGTGTTTCCATGCTTTTGCAAATCTCTGCCAACTGTGCCTCCCCCAAACGCAGCAACAGTCCTAAACCAGAATCATAGAATCATAGAATCACCAGGTTGGAAGAGACCCACCGGATCATCGAGTCAAACCATTCCCACCAATCTCTAAACCATGCCCCTCAGTACCTCATCCACCCACACCTTAAACACCTCCAGGGAAGGTGAGTCAACCACCTCCCTGGGCAGACTGTTCCATTGCCTAATGACCCTTTCAGTGAAGGATTCACACATTGAATAATGCTCAACTGGAACTTGGAAACTACCTTACAAGTTGGGAGGAGAGAGAGAAAATGGTGCCCTGAACTCTATCATGTAGTCATCTCTGAACATAAATCCTTCTGCTCTGCTTTTACATCCTATGTTTTCTCAGGTTCGCTGTGGTGCCTAACATCCTTCTGATAAAAGGTCATGGCATCCTGTTAGCTTTTCTTTACATACCTGTAAAACTGCCTAAAGGAATTGCTTTTGCTTTTGCGAACTGCAAAGTGTTTTCCTCCCCTAGAGAAAGAATTCTGTGCAGCACAGCCAGCTCCTTGCTGGCCCACAGGGCACCAGGCTAGCACTTGGAAAATAATCTGTCTTGGCCTCGACTATGCTGAAAACTAACTCTGAATGGTGTAATAAAAATTATTTGGTATTTAATGATGAATTTGCCTTTATATTATGTTTAACAGTGCTTTAGGCATTCTAGAAGAAATAAACCTATCAGCAAGCCGCAAAAATAAATTCAGTGAAGCTGCTGTGGAAAAGCTACTTGATAACAATCTTCCCCAAAAGTACAGTCGGACGGGATATTTATCGTCAAGTAATATCATTACTGATGGATTCTATGATTGTGGTCAGGTAAGCTACTTAAATAAATTACTCTATTTAGAAAGTGTAAAATTTTCTTTTTGATTTAGAAAAAGTAAGAGCACTATAGAAAAAAATCCAGAATATGGTTATGTAAAATACTTTATTTTGTTGTGCTGAAGTTTCCCAGCTTTTATAGGAATTTCTTTTTTTTTAATACTAATTTATTTTTATCTGCATCAAAAGAAGTGTAACCATGGAGATCACTTCTGGTGATTCTGCATTTCTACTCTGCTCTTGTGAGAGCTCACCTGGAATACTGCATCCAGTTTTAGAGCCCTCAGCACAGAAAGCACATGGGTCTGTTAGAGCAAGTCCAGAGGAGGACCACAAAGATGATCAGAGGACGGGAGCACCTCCCACATGAGGACAGGCTGAGAGAGTTGTGGTTGTTCAGCCTGGAGAGAAGAAGGCTCCAGGGAGACTTTATTGCAGCCTTCCAGGGAGGTTATTCTCCCTCTGTACTTGGCACTGGTGAGACCGCTCCTGGAATACTGTGTGCAGTTCTGGGCCCCTCACCACAAGAAGGATGTTGAGGCTCTGGAGCGTGTCCAGAGAAGAGCAACGAAACTGGTGAAGGGGCTGGAGAACAAGTCTTATGAGGAGCGGCTGAGAGAGCTGGGGTTGTTTAACCTGGTGAAGAGGAGGCTGAGGGGAGACCTCATTGCTCTCTACA
>WAAB01020193.1:136070-154025 GCA_013389865.1 Piaya cayana
CAGAGAAGAAGTCATGGATGGCCCCTCCCTGAAGATGTTCAAGACCAGGTTGGATGAGGCTTTGAGCAACCTCGTCCAGTAGGAGGTGTCTCTTCCTATGGCAGGGAGGTTGGAACTGGGTGAACTTTAAGGTCCCTTCGAACCCAAATCATTCTACAATTCTGTGATTCCCTTCATTGATGAAATCTCATCATCTTCATGCTGCCCCATAGTTGTGATCTTCTACCCCATCCTGTGTAAGCTATGAAACTCCTAGTTCCTTTCTGGATCCTTTCTCAGACCTTAGGAGTTCTAGTCTCTTACCCTGCAGTATACTTAATATTCAGCTGATACTGAATGACCTATGGACTTCTTCTTTGCTTAGTTTTACATAAAGGAGAGAGTTTGTTTTTTCACCTTGGTCATGACCCTTTCTCTCACACAGCACTGTTTATATACAAAGAATGACTGCACTATGTATCACGTTTTAGTGCTGTATTCAGTTTAAATCTGAGAAGGTCCTTTCAAAATGACCAACTGAATTAGGAATACCACTCTTACGGAAAATCAGTGAAATACCTCCTCCTAAAGCACTTGGTTGCTTTTAAAAATTCTATCCTATGCTGTAAAATCTTCAGGGGCAAGAATATTTTCTTATACTAGAACTGTTTGGAATGACATAGTAGCAATTATTGCAAGTTAAATTATTTTTGAAGAGTCTTCTGAGAAAATTGCTTAAGAAAATGCAAATTAAAAATAAACCAATTTCACATATTTTGAGTAATTTTGTAAGTTCTTAAGTAAATCTTCTGTTAAAGATGAGGAATTTAAAATTACTCATTAAGTATCTTTTAAATATTTTTTTCCTCTTCATCTTTAACCGAACAGAACATTTTATCTTAAATTTTCTTGCAGATAAAACATGGAATGAAATTTTTATCTTTGGAGGAACTAAGTACGCTAGAGCTTACTGACCGTCAGGCCATAATCTTCATTAATGCTAAACCACAAGAAGAGTGAGTCATGTTTGATCTACCAACATATATCGCAATAGCCTGTCTTTTCTGTTTTTTCCACTGTTTCTAATGCAAACTACATAGTGTATATGTATACTACATATATATAAAACAGAGAGATCTCAGCATAGTGCTTCATGTCATAGAAGACAAAAGATGTGTATTTCATAAAATAAGGAATTTGGAAAGTGATTTTTTTCCCTTTAGACAAAGAAGATGTATTCACTTGATTTGGTTTTATTTTACCTTAGCCATTAAGACTCATTCATTTAACACTTCTTGATGGTGGGATATCCAGTGTTTTATTGGTTATAACAAAGCTTGTCATCTACCATAGTAATTATATCATCTAAGTTGGATGTCAATGTGCAACAATGAAATCTGTAATTTTACGCTCTTCTTGTACAGACATTTTAAGCAGAACATCCTGAGAGGCAGGACAAAGCCAAGCATCAAGTTTTCAGGCTTGATAGAGAACCTGTGTCCATTTCTTCCCTGTTTAAACTGAAGCCAGCCTAACAAATCTTCTTAGATTTGAGTGTAGAAAGTTGGTATTGGGCCTGTTTAACTGGGACTCATTTCCTGTAAACAGTCTCACAGATCAAAGAATGCTCTACCAATATTTTGCAAGTCCAAAACCTTCTCTGTCAGCACATGACATATTTGGTTTACAGTATCTTTAGCTTCCCTTTTAAGCTTGTATATGACACCATAAAGATATCTGAGAATATCTATGGCAAACTAAACTTCCATGTTCTTTGCTGATCCCTAGAGTTGTCTTTATCAGGTTTTCTTTCTTTGACGTTGATACAGCTTCTTGCCTTTGTGCTTTGGCAGCACTCTTATTCCCCAGTTACTCGTGTCCGTTATTTGGTATTCTGTATTTCATTTTTGATCCCTGAACCAGTATCCAGTTTGTAAGTGGTTATATTATTTCTTCCACTTATGTACTTCTCATGGATATATTTACTGTCTTTTAAAATAAAAACTCAATTTTCATAGCATAACATGCAAATACTATCTCTGCAAATAATCTGCAAAAACATCTTGTGCCCCTTCAGTAGAGGGAAAGACACAATATTCATCTTATGAACAGACTATCTTGTCACTTTCTGTGTCAAGAAAAAGCAGCAGAGAAAAAATGAGGTATGGTCTTAAAATTTACTTCTCAATGGTCTGTTATTGCTCTTTAACTTTAGAAACAGAATTCTGAAAATAGTTACAGAAGGTTTCCTAACAGAGTACAAATGCTCGAATACAGTGTGAAACATGATTTCAGAGTCTTTCTTTCTCCTCCTAATTGCATTAATCTTCCTTTGCTGTTGCAGTTTCAACACAGGATGGGGGATGATGTGATTGAGAGCAGCCCTGCAGAGAAGGACTTGGGGGTGCTGATTGATGAGAAGCTTGACATGAGCCAGGAATGTGCACTCGCAGCCCAGAAGGCCAACCGTATCCTGGGCTGCATCAAAAGAAGTGTGACCAGCTGGTTGAGGGAAGTGATTCTGCCCCTCTATTCCTCTCTAGTGAGACCTCACCTGGAGTAATGTGTCCAGTTCTGAAATCCTCAACATAAGAAGGAGATGGTACTGTTGGAACAGGCCCAGAGGAGGGCTACAAAGATGATCAGAGGGTTGAAGCACCTCTCGTACGAGGAAAGGCTGAAAGAGTTGGGCTTGTTCAGCCTGGAAAAGAGACGGCTCTGAGGAGACTTTATAGTGACATTTCAGTACCTGAAGGGGGCTGTGGAGGGACATTTTACAAAGACATGGAGTGACTAGACTAGGGGCAATGAGTATAAAATGAAGAGAGGCAGATTTAGACTAGCTGTAAGGAGGATTTTTTTCACTATGAGAGTGATGAGGCACTGGTAACAAGTTGCCCAGGGAAGTTTTAGATGCCCCATCCCTCGAAGAGTTCAAGACCAAGTTGGATGGGGACTTGGGCAGCCTGATCTAGTGGGACTTGATGGGTTCCAGCCCCTCATGCTGTATTTTAACATCTCCCATTTATTTGGCTGCTTTTCCTTCCACAGCAAGCAGTGACATGCTGTTATTTTACAGCTTGACAACCAAGACAAAGAAGTTAGGGTTGAAGTTCTTTCTCAGTTTAGAACCCAGACCCACAAAAATTTCCTACACTGCCTACATGCATCCTTATTTCTAGATTAAATTTCTTCCAGTAAAATTCCATAGATGACCAAAAGCTGAGAAGGATGTGCTAAGAACTGTCCCAGTTTTGATAGCAACAAACCCCCAAATGCCTTGCTCTTGCAGGGCTTCCTCTGATCCATACCATACCCAGGTGAAGTCCTGCAGTCCTTTCTGTGGAACTTATATGATGGACATGTCTGCTCATACCAATTAGGTCAGAATCTCTGATCTTCTTGTGGGAAATAAATTTCCTTCTTTTGCAGATAGTGGATCTGAGCCTGCCTCTCCTACCTGCAGAGAGATGATTGCAAGATGTTCAGAGGTTAGCAGTCTCATTCTGGTTCATCATACCTTTTTACTAACAAAGAGGCAAAAACAGACAGGACTTTCTACTTCAGCTGTTAGGACACATATTTGAGAGAGCTGAAACTAAAGTTCTAGTCTTTGTCTTGATGGCTTTTAATATAAAATGCTTAACTCTTAGATTTTCCTGTAGAATAAAACAGAAGCATTGTCTCCCAGCTGAACCAGTAACTCTAGTGAAAACAACAGCCCAACTACAACCACAACAGTGCCTTTCAAAGAAGGCAGGTCTACATGCCTAATTCCAGGGGAATGTTTAGGATTTCAAAATCAGTCCAAACAGAGCCTCCTTCCCATTAATGGAATGGTGTCACATCCTTCATTATGCAACCTAAACTTCTCTTCAGCTTCTCTATTAGCCAACTTAATGAGTTGACCATTTTATACTTGTTTTTGGTTCTGACTTCCTAGTTTTCCCTATTTTATGGTCAGTATCCTTCGCCATGCCTCAGGGCTCTTTATGTCAGTGGTGGGCATTACAAAATGCTAAGCATTGCAAGGTTTGAAAAAAAGAGAGCAATAAGGCCTCCCCTCAGCCTCCTCTTCTCCAGGCTAAACACCCCCAGTTCCCTCAGCCACATCTCATAATACTTGTTCTTCAGCCCCTTCACCTTTTGTTGCTCTTCTCTGGACGCGCTCCAGAACCTCAACATCCTTCTTGCAGCAAGGGCCCCAGAACTGAACACAGTATTTGAGGTGTGGTCTCACCGGCGCTGAGGAAAGGCACAGAACAACCTCCTTGGACCTGTTGGCCATGCCATTTCTGATACAATTGCAGGATGCAAAAGAGTAGTGCATTTCGAGTGTCTTACCAGGCCCATTCCAGTTTCTACTCATTTACCAGGTCCTCCTGATGTCCAGCATGCTTTGCTCAAGATCCACTGTGCATGCACCAGTTTACTTAAAAGGAGCAGGAAGCAATCGAGCCCCCATTACATTTGCTATGCACCAGTGGGGGTTCCTTCATCTCGGAAGATGCTCCGGAGTCAAAGACCATTTTGCATAGTCTCAAGTAGCTGTACAGAGATTAGAGACCTTTTCTGACAAGATAATATATTTGATTGTGAGATGAGAGTGCCCTGGGATAGTTGTTTTTCAATGTAATTGCTGTCAATTTTACAGTAAACGATGGCTCTGTTAGCAATCATAACACTTTTGGAGAGAAAAAAAATTTCTTTAGGAAAAAACAAATGCCTGGATCAATTTTGGATAGTAAACTTGCATAGATACAAATACTTCCTTCTTGAAGTATAAGATAATTGCACTTGAATGTCATGATCAAGTTGTATGATTTATAACCCCATTGTCATTCATTTGGAATTAATAATTCATATATCATTGTTATTAATTTGTGAGATATATGGGAGTTACTTGAAGGTCAGTATCTGACTCCAAGTCTCACACATGCTTAGACATTTTCCTACATATTTTTTTCCTTTGATCATATGTTTCTGATCATCATTATTTTGCAAAGGACTACTGAATCCAGTTTAAATCCATTGTTTTGAAAAAGTGATACTACTTTATATAAACTGTAGTTGAAAGCTAAGAGAAAGGGCAATTGTAATTATCTTCTCCAAGTACCTGAATTAGATGTAGAGGAAGTGCCTTTGACATTTATTTGCATAGACAGATATCAACATTTTTTATCAAGTAGCTGCATACCTGACATACACATGGACTGGGCTAAAATATAGTATTTAACGTAGACTGATAAATGTGCATTTATTCCATGTTATGTTCCAGTACAGCATTTAAGGAAATACTTTTGAATGCTCACTTACTCCAGTTTTACTGGATTAAGCTATGCAAAAAAACCCCAAAGAAAATAGGTGTCATTGCTGTGTTTTGGTGGTAGGATATCATATGGTTACCTCCTTCCTCACACTCTATGGTGATCCACTGAAATTGTGTAATGAAGCTGCAACAGGAATGAGAAACAGCTTGAAGACTATTAACTGCCATGAGTTCTCCTTTGCAGTGTTCCTTTGTGCTTGCAGCAAGTACATTTCACAAGTAGTAAAATAGCTTTGGGAAAGGGGAGTGATTTTTTTCCCCCCAGTGTTATAGTTCCCATCAGTAAGTAAAACAGGGATTAAAAAAAAAAAAAGGATAAGAAATAGATAGCAGAAGTTTACTGCAATTGTTACTGATAGCACTGAGCTCTAAGGCAGCAACTACACAGTTCCTTATAAGACAAATACTAGACAGACATGGTGAACTGAAGGGCTGAGGATTAGGACAGACAGATGGGGAAGAAAACCTATCAGCCATTCCACGAGGGAACAGAATCTAGTCATACCTCAGAGAAATATGAAGCAGAAACAAACAAACCAAACAAACAAACAAACCATTGTTCCAACCCATCTTTCTCAGATCTTTTGTTCCTGAAAACTGGAAAGAAGGAGAATACAAGTGATACAAGAGTCACTTGAGTAGAAAGAAAAAGGGAACAAATTCTCCTGCTATAGTGCTATCAATTAATGGTGCACTTCTCATAGGGAAAAGAAGGTACTAGGAGAGAGAAGGGAAGAGCAGGGGACAGAGAAAATGTCAAGGAATACAAATTAGACTATTTTTAGAAAGTGTTGTTTTGAAAACCTGCTAAGTCAGACACCAGAGAGGTGGTAATAACTTGGAGGGGTGCTTAAACAGGGTATTCTTAACCATAATCAAAAGCACATAAATGGGGAAATAGGTAGCTGCTTAATCTAGCATTGTAAGGTCTCTGGCTATAGTTAGATAGAGTCACAGTAGATAAAGAAACCTGTTTGTCTGCTTTTTTCGAGTATAAGGGTAATTAATAACCAGAAAGGTTTATTTGAGAGGGTGGTGAATTTTCCATACTTTGAAGATTAAATCTTAATTGGTTATCCTTCTAAAATAATGTGCTTTATGGAATCTATGAAAAGAGCTTTTTCTGAATATGATAAATCTCAGTAGGTAAAAGAAAAGTTTGCAAAGTATCCTGAAGACAAATTGCTTGAATTAGACTACTGATAATGGTATATGCTCTTCTGCTTTGTCCAGTGCCTTCCGTCTTCAGAGAGCTGTTCTTTGTAAAAATGTTAAGAATTGTTTGAAAAGCATAAAATAATGACAGTTTGCCCTGGAGCCATATAGTCAAGTGGTACTTTATTTAGTTGGGTTTTTTTCCTTACAGGAATGCCAGAAGTATTACGGATTTTAAAAGTTTAAGCCAGAACTAATAAACAAAGGAAAGATTTTTTTTCATATTTCACATTAGAATTATTCATGACCTATGCTGAACAAAAGACATAATGCTTACAAAATACAAGTTCCATTTGTTCCCACAAATGAAAAATCCTAAGCTGTCCAACTGTATAGATCTTCATGATACCTCTGGCAAGATATTGATTTTATAGTTGCTGCACAACTTGTGAAATGCACAGTAGTTCAGCTTAGCAGAGCAAGCCTTTCACTGATACTTCTGGTAGGTGCTTGTGATGCCTCTTCGGGGTCACAGTCATTTTTCAGATTCTGAACATTAGTGAAATTGTAGTGTGTACAGTAAAAAAAAGTCAGCAAAACCAGATCTTTCATAAAAATATTCATCTGACAAACAGTGTTATGCTTGTGTAATGCTTGAAGTACATGGATTTTGAAGTACAGAGTCTACCACTTGGCACGTCCTGTCAAGATTTCAGCCTTGCTCTTGATGCCATTTGTTGCTTTATTTGAAGTCCAGTTTTCTATTGAGTAAAAATGCATGGGAGTTCACGATTCTTAACTCATGAACATATGCAACCAAATTGTAACTGTCCAAACATGTTTTCTATATACTCTCCTAACACTTGTTATTATGTAGCTTTATGTAGGGTGTCTTCTACCCTAGCCTAATACATATATGGGCAAAGCATAGCAGAGCTAGAGACAAACATAAAATGAGAATTTATGGGAATATTAATATGAAGCTAGCATCATTTGTTTCCTAACCATCTCCTGAGGGCGTGCTTCACAAATATTTTTTACAGCTTTGCGGGTTTTGGACTATTCATTATCAAGAGAAAAGATTTCCCCTACTTGTCTCCCAGAACCAGTTTGTATAAAATGTCCTATAGAAGAACTAATGTATTAGAATTTGGACTAGAGATTACAGTATTCTAAATAAGTGTTTGTTTGGGTTTTTTTTTTTAATGTAAGAAAAGGGAAGGAGAAAAAAGAAGAGGAAAAACTGAAAGAAGTTCCTCAGATTAAAATCCAGGATGGAATAAATCTAGAAGATTCACATTGGCTACCACCACCTGACTGCATTTTAATTGATTACATTAATGGTGCTTCCAGAACAATTCTACCACTATCTACTACCCGGGAACAGGTTGTGGCTCTTGCACAGTGAGTACCAAGTTATATTTCCGTAAATAATGCAAATAGGTTGAATTGATAAAATAACAGTGTTCTTATCCAAAGATTTTTCCAAATTTGATATTTTTCCCATCCTTAATGGGAATCCAAATCACCTTTGGTCCAGAATTTTTACTTTTTTTTTTTTAAGCAACTTCTTTCTAATTCTGTTGTGATTAGTTTGCCTTTTAAAAAAAAAGTAAAATATCACTTACAACAAAAGTATACCTATTTCTCATTTTGGAAATATTCATATGGACAATTCCAGGGTTCTTTTGCATTCATATAGCTGTTCTGATCCTTTCCAATGAAGACATGAGCTCCATAAGATATCTGTATCAAGGAACAAGAGAGCCCCACCTGCTGCAGAGCCTAAGTGTACAGGCTAAAACCCTAGCCTAACACTGAGACTGTTGTAACTTGTATGTATCTGTTCTTTCTTTTACAACCTCTCTTACCTAGTTGGTTTGGAAACCCCTTGGGACAGAAACTCTCTTGTATTTTGTTTTCCCATACAGCCAAAAGCACAAGATATTTTTCAGGTGTAGTTTTTAGGCGCTACCGTAATTAACATCCTGATGATTTAATAGTGCCAGAATATTGTGCGTGGACAGACTCTTGTTATCAATATGTGATTCATTAGTTACACTGAGCGTGTAGCCTGGGCACCAATCACTGTCACCTCCAAGCAATGTGTCTGCTTTCATCTTCTCCTTGGTTTAACCTTTACTATCTTAGCAGTTTCCCGGCTGCCTCCTGGATCTGGAGATCAGATCTGGCGTCATATCCCACTGAGTCTCACAAAATTTGTCTCTTCTACCAGTTCTCATTTTTAATGAATTGGTCAAATGAGATATGAGGAATTACTTTTCTGTTGATTGCAAAATTTGACAGGACAGATATGCATCCTTAACTATCCAGCTGTGTATAAATCATGCTGCTTCCCTCAAGGTGGAATCCATAAAATACTCTTTCAAATCTTGTCTTCAAACACACCAGTGAAATACTTGCAGACACAAAACCCAGGAAAACAATTGCAGGAAATTTAAGTAGAATGTTTTCTGTGGGGATTTTTATGTGTATGTTCCATTTTAAACGGCTGCCTGAATGGTGTGTGTTGAATAGGAAGGGGAGGAGGAGGCAGCTGCAGCAGCCCTTGGCAGCCAGGCAGCTTGAGCAGAGTCCCTGCTGTGCTCACCCGGGAGGGAGCCCATGGTGGATGAGGGAACACGCGATAGAGCTCGCTCTCTCCTTTTGAACAGTCACAGCACATCTTTGTGTGCACACAAGAGTGGTGTGTGTGCAGGCTTAGGGAGCTTTGCTGTCTTTACTGAAGGCTGGATATAGGCACAAACAGCACAAGTGACTCCTTGGAGCCTCCCCTTCTTCAAGCTTATCCAGTAATTCCCAGTTTCAAGATACCGTGCATCGCTTGCTCAGTGATATCTCCCTGTACCCGTGCTGTTGTGACCAGTACCTCCTGAGGCCCCAGGTTTAGACAAATACTGCCTTTGAGGCTGCCTGGCACATACTGTGAGGACAGAACCTGTTCACAGTTACAGCAGACGAGGTGATGCAGATTTTAGCTCCCTGTCCGAAGTGGTGGTTTGTGATTCCCATGTCAGCTCTGCAACACCTTGTCCAGAGTGAGAACCCTCAATAACACTTGTGTTTGTGGCTGAGGCCACTTTGAGGAACAAAAGCCTTTACATACAGGGGCCATAGACAGGGGAGATGGAGGTTCCGTCATAGACAGGGGAGATGGAGGTTCCGTATGAGGAGGTAGGGGCTTAATCCCGTGGGTACACTGTCACCCCAAAGATATGCTTTTGGCAGCATTTGCACAGATTGTGAGTTCTGATCTTCTATTTCTTTGACTGAGACATTCTTTTTAATGGATAAAGACATTCACCTTAGCCCCCAAATATTGGCTTCAGTATAAGTATAGAATCATTTAGGTTGGAAAAGACCTTTGAGATCAACGTGTCTAACCATTAACCTAACACTGAATAAGAAAGCACATGTAGAAGTTGAAGTACCCTTTTTGGATATAGTTGCTTTCTTATGTTGGGATCATTACCTACAGCTTTATTTTTGTCATATATATTCTCATGCCTTTATTACTATTTGAAACAAGTGGAAAGGCTAAGGATTGTGATACATAGCTTGCTTAATCTGTGAGCTCTAAAGATGAATACTAGCTTGTGAACTACTTTCTCAGTAATTATTACATTGTTGTAGGTGATTTTCTCTGAGGACTTTGTTTCTATACTAGGACTCTCAAAAATCATTGCTGACAACTCTTGCAACTTGGTTTATGTGTGTGACAAATGTGAATGACCTGAGTTATGGTTACCTGTATTCAACAGTGAGCATGTTTAAAATACTAGTTACTAAATAAAGCAATAAAAGGAAATACAGTAAAAGTATTAGTGTTGTATGTCATTCACTTACTGCTGTTATACATTTAATTTTGCTACATTTTTGTGTTAAATACAAGAGGAATTATAGATGTAAATGATCATAGTATGCATTGGAACAGATTTGTTGCAGACAAGATGGGTGGCCGGATAGAAAAAGACAAACTACATGACTTCAGCTGGGAACTTCACATAAGTGAAATAGAATTTCAACTGAAGAGCAATGTTGTGCCTATTGGGAAAATCAAAAAAGGGACTTTCTACCATAGGGCTTTACTTTTCAAGGTACATTAATTATTGATTTTATGGACATTATGAACTAAAATATACGTGCATCACTGTAATATAATGTTTATATTAATGCAAAATCTTTTGTGTACTCTTAAGTCATTTTTCACTGGCAATGTTGATTTCCCAGTGAATGAGAGCCAGCATCGCTTCTTTTTGTAAACGTTCTTGTTGTCATTAAATGGTCTTAAGTGATATCAGCAGAATACTTGATAAATGGCAAAAAGCCAAAATATTTGATAGGGAGTCAAAACATTTTACATTTTCTGTAAACTGTAAAATATTGAATTATTCAGATTTCTTTTTTCTCCATGCTGCAAATGTAAATTTGTTGTGACAATCTTTATTTGGTATCCATCCAGTATTCTATGATAGTATATAGCAGCTTTTATTTTCTAGTTTCTTAAATAGAGGAAATCAAATTCTTCTCTCTTCAAATGAAGATGTACTACTGCAGCCTGCTTATCTATCACATCCTTTTTCCATGGCTGTTGGGTAGCTGGACTTTCCTCCTTCTTAGATGGAGAGGAAAAGGGAAGCAAGGGCATAGCACATTAAGCAGGAAGGACCTGGGAAATAGTATACAGGAAAAACAGCATGATCCCAAATTTATAGTATCCAGAGAGAAAGAAGGTTCCTCAAGTATTTTATAGAGGTCTCAGCGCATGAATTAATTGTGCTAAAGCAGCACTGATACTCAGTGCTAGATAATAAGCATCCTTCACTGTCCTAAGAAACCTTTGTGGGGATGGATCACCTCTCTTAAAGCCAAAGCAGTCTAAGCAATGGATATCCTTGCCTGTTTGTAACAAGTTAGAAATCTTTCAGGATTTCATTCCTTCACAGCAGATGAATTCTGAGAAAGCAGTTTTGTAGCTGGAAGGCATTACAGGTCTGTCAGCACGGCACAAAGGAAAGGCAGGTGTTTCATCTAGCAGATGCTTGCCTCACATTTCATTGCTTTCCACATTTGTGGGGCTGAAAAGCAAGGAGTATGCTTTGGAGTGGAGCAGCAGTTCTAAACTTACACTGATGAAAATGTTATAATTTTACACTTCATATTTCATACTAGGTATATGTGTGTGATGTACCTACACCTCATTGCTTGTGTAGACCATTCTTCAAAATATTATTCAGAAATAAGTCTTCCAACTAGAAAAAAACATTGCTTGGTACTGTGGATGTTGCACTCCATTTAAGATCTGAAGGACTGGCTGATAAGCAAATGTGTCAGTGTCTGAAAAGAGCTAAAATGAATACTTTTCACATTGTGCCTAGAATATGGTAGAAATAACATTTAAAAGCCTGCTCTTTGTATGCAGAACCAACAAAAAAGATTTGCAGTTTGGAACACTTTAGAGATTTACAAAGTATGTTTCAGGAAATCTCTTGGCCTTTCAGGTATTTGTTTTCTTCTTAAGCATCTCTTAGTTTTGCTGTACATCACACAAGCTACATGTATTAATTGTGATTAACTCCTTTTTCCTTCTTTTTTAGGTGATAGCAGACAGAATTGGAATTGGCTGTAGTTTAGTTCGTGGTGACTATAACAGAGCTTGGAATGAAGTTGAATTGGTTGATGCTTCTCCCAAGGGGATATCTGGGCTTCTGCTTCCTCCTAAAAAGTATATTGTAGATCTAATGTTTAATCCAGGCCTTTTGATAAAACAGGGAAGTGCAATGGCAGATCAGTACAAACGTATTTAATCATCTTGACAAATTTTGCCAAAATAACTATTTTAAAGATGTTTGCAGTGCTAATATTTATGAAACTTAAGAGGTTCGTAAGAAGCATATCTGGTATGTTGTCCTAAATGTTTAAAGATATTTTAGGTCTGCTTCAATGTTTAGAAATTTTGTTAATGTTTTGGTACTATTTTAAGACCAAACAGTAAAACTACAGCTTAAACTTTGGTTTAATATTTGCTATGTGTTAACATTATAATGCTTCTTAAATAGGTTTACATTATTTCCAAAATACAGTATATTCTTTTTTTTCTTATGTTCCTTCAGTTCCCTTGCACGCTATAGGAATTATATGTCCATTAAACAAGAAAATAAGACATCTGGTGAAATAACAAGTCACCTAAGAACAACTGGACAATTTCTTGTGTGAAATAGTCCAAGCACTGAGTCACAAGAACGAAGATAACTATACTTTCAGATTCTGTAGAAAACATCCCATTTATATTTCTTGACAGAGTTAATAGTTAGGGATAATAACATGCTCTGGATGAACATGAATACTATTTGACCTGGCACAGAGAAGACAGACGATTGATACGTTATTGCTTGCAATCTCCTTTTAAATTCTTCATTTTTCACTTGAGGATAAAATAGACCAAGCAGGGAGCAATTTTGGACAGGGAATTTGTATTTCTTGCAGCTTTTGGTGCTGCCAAAGTGTGGTGGTGCATCTAAGAGAAGTCAAACACTGACTAGAACACTCTTATCACTTTCACCTGAAGCTGTCAAGAATACATTTGAGTGTTTACAGGAGCATCACTATCAAGTGAGTTTACTTTATTGTAGAAAACTGAGAAAAAATCCTGTACAGAATTTAGGGCAATGCAGACAGCATTGTCAAAACTAACCTTCAGAAAACCAGAATGCCAACAAAGTATTTACTTCCTGCACACCAAAATATGTGTGTTCTCTTTGTTTTTTCAGTGTTTGTATAAGCACAGTCAGTTGTATAGTCTGCTTTTGTTTGAGGAGGTTTAAATCTTTTGTATTTGTTACTGCTTTATGAATGTGATCCCATAACTCACCTTCTTCCCTCCCCTGAAGTGAAGCATGATTTTCTGATAGTCCTTTGGGAATATTTTGTCTTTCTGTTGCAAATTCACTTAAATGACCTCATGTAATTTTTTTTTTTACTTTACGTTCAGCTGTGCTCTAGACATCAGAATGAAAAAGAATTCTGGAAACAAAATACATGCAATACTAGCAGAACTGAATGGGAGGTGAGGATGTGTTTCTTGCCATTGCTGTGTAGTAGGTGAGGGACAGATGAAAGTGATACGCTTCCACTGATGGGAGAGACAGGATACAGAAACCTGCAACTTTGAAAGTTCAGTAGATGGAAGTAAAATAAGAACAAATGGCATACTAGCTGTCATTTTGTATAGCTTTTCTACATTAGCATTTCATTATTTTGTATTGGAACCATGATGTTCAAGTTTGAGTTACTGTTTTTGAGGTCTTGAAAAGCAAAGCTGTTCCTGTTGTTTCTAATAAAAGCAAATATTTTTTAAAAGCACAAAATAAAAGTTTTTCAAAATAAAATAGGGAAACTTCACTTCTTTACTGAAAATGATTGGCTAAACAAATGAAAAAAATACTACACAGCCATGCATAATGCAGACTTTGATGATCCGAAAGTGTTGCAAGGAGGTTGTTTTATGTCTGTCACAATTATTAGCTTTGTATTAGCCGAGTTCCATCACTTCAAAATTGTAATGCACTTGGGTGTCAGAAATGAGATCTAAGTAAAATACGAACACTTAAATCCCAAATGCTTATTTTGAAAACTACTGTTCAGTTGTTAAGTAAGTCAAGAGATGCGGCACTTTTTTATTTGATACTTCCCAGAGACCATAGCTACGTCTGTGCCCTGGTTAGGAATTCCCCCAGCTTTGGCAAGAGCAGCCCAGCTTGCATTCATTCCACATCTGAATCAGAAAACAAAGTGTTCAGAAGTTCTTCAGTGCTCAGCTGGGTACATATTCCCAGGATGTGCCCAGCATGCAGCATCTGGCTTGGGCCATGCCCGAGTGAAATGATCACCTACCTGGGAAGGAGCAAATGGGGAAGGGCCTCATATTTTCTTTTACATAATAGTTCAGTGGGCGGATCAGTTCCTGGGGACACAGGAGTCAAGCCTGATTTCTTCCTAAGCATGAGCAAAACAGTCTGCAGTGACCTAACTGCCAGGTTGTATTCTAGGCAATAAGCACTCATCATCCCTCTGAAGCTCAGCTATCGAGAAACTGAATAGTTGAGCAACTTCTTCAGCATAATATTAGGGTAACAGTTTTGTTTTTCCTTTGGGAACAGAGAGTCTGGGTCTCCAGTGCCCACTGCCAGAAATGTTATAATGTACTGAAGGTCTTCTGTAAAATACAGAAATTGTACCCTACCTAGAACAATACCTGGTTCAGTGCTCTCTGCAAGGTGAAAGGCTCTTTTAAATAAAACCAGGAACTGACTCAAGGTCGATTTCTCCACAGCTGTAACCACTGGGCAATTACACCAAAGCGGGCATTATGGCAAGCAGCTGTGCAGAATGAAAACCAAACGGTTTTGCTCAGCTTCTCAAAAGGCAGGGTGTGTGGGTGATTATCCCAGGAGAGTGATGCGGACTGTAGATCCTGATTTGAAAGAGGCATCTTTAAGTAATCCCTACTGTGATGTATGTGCTCCTGAGAGAAGCTAGCATGAAGACATGTAGTGCTAGTTCCTGTGATTCACTGGAACTACTCAACTTCACATGGACTGTGCTGAACTTCAGTAGCACCTTGCTCAGCTTGCTGCTTACTCCAGGGTCTTATTCCAAGGCATCTGGAACTGACACAGTGCACATGAGCACACACGGCCACCCCTCACTGCCATTCATTTTCATAAAAATGAATTTAGGTTTTGATTTGGCAGTGAAAAGCACAATGTTTAATATATAGCACACCTGCATATCAAGAAGTACAAAACTGGACTGTGCTATTGAAAGGTCAGACATGGTTTCTCACTTTCTACTGAATATGAACTAGCAAAGCAGCAGTCCAAAATGGTGGCACTGTCAACGTGATTTCAAGTTGCAATATAGCTTTTGGTACGAGAGAGTCTGGTACTTTGACCTTGCACTCTTCTCTGCCTTTGCTTGTCCTGTGTGTGCTGGAACCATTATGGCTAAGGGGATTCTAAGTGGATAATTCCAGTTTTTGGCTGAGACCTGTTTCTAAGAGGTGCTTCTGGTAAATGCCTCGCCAAGAAATGGGTTCTGGGTTTCCCCAAGCAGGTGCAGTTGGGACTGTTGGCAGCAGCCATAGCTGCACTTCCATGCTTCCCTCCTGTTGTCCTCAGTCCCTGAGCAGCTGGAGCACTGAGGTTAACTTACAGTTATTTTATCTTTATGCTAGCAGGGAAAAACTGCTGTGTAATTTATAGAATTAACACATTTCAAACAGTTTCTGATCACCCACTGCTAAACTACAGAAATGACAGAACATTGTCTCCTCAAATTGTAAATCCCTTGTACAGTAGAAACTGAAATGAACTCTTCCTCCAGTAAATCTCCACTGGTGATTAACTCTGGATCCTGAGAAGAATCCAAGGCTCCTAGAGAAAAACAGGTGTTCTTTTCAGGTCCAAGAGGAGCTTTCATTCTCTTATTTTTGACATCAAACTTGACTTTAGGGAAAAACAAGCAAATACATAAGTATTTTGTTAGTAAATATAGATTTTGAATGGTGACATATTATTTCATCCATAGTTTATTTGTGTGCACCTGCACCTCTTCTACTACGTGATACATTTCTTCATAAGTCCAGCTCATTATCAGCACAGTGTGTCAAAATGGAGAATGTGCAGAGGCAGCAGACATTTACTAGCTACTTAGTTACAATAGAAAAACATATTAATACATTTATCATATTCATAGTTCTCTTACTGGTTTATGTAAGAGTCTTCTTAGCAACTCATTGGCAGTACCTATTTTCCTTCAGAAGACTGAAAGTAAGTGAAAGAAATCCCCATATAATTCAAAGTCTGAAGATAGCATATGCCATCGCAGCAAAGCAGAAGAAGAAAGCATAAGAATGGATGTCCAGGCTCAATCAAAGAATCTCTCCAACCAAGAAGCCCATCTCCAGGAACTGTCAATACAGAAAAGATTAAGAACAAATTACAAATACATTTATACATTTCCAGAGTATTTTGGTAGTGTTCAGCAATTTGCAGTTCAGAGGCTTGCTATGCTACTTCTAATAAGGTGTCTTTAAAGTTCTTCAGATGAGCTGCAAAGTGTGTGGTTACAGTGGAAAGCCTAACCTGTATTAATATCATAGGTCTCAGGATGCTCTGGACAGCTCTCTATGTAAACACCTCCAGGGAAGGTGACTCAACATCCTCCCTGGGCAGCCTCTGCCACTGCCCAATGACTCTTTCCAAGAAATATTTTTAACTGATGTCAATCCTGAACCTCCCCTGGCACAGCTTGAGACCATTCCCTCTTGTCCTGTCCCCTGTCACTTGGGAGAAGCGGCCAGCTCCCTCCTCTCCATGACCTCCTTTCAGGTAGCTGTAGAGAGCAATGAGGTCTCCCCTCAGCCTCCTNAGATGCCATTGGCCTTCTTGGCCTCCTGGGCACACTACTGCTCGTGTTCAGTCGCTGTCAACCAACACCCCCAGGTCCTTCTCCTCCAGGCAGCTTTCCAGCCAGACTTCTCCCAGTCTGTAACACTGCATAGGGTAGTTGTGCCCCAAGTGCAGGGCCTGGCATTTGGCCTTGTTAAACCTCAGGATAAATCTCAACCTCAGGGTTGTTTCAAGACCGCTGAACTCACCTGTGTGATGCTTTGCCCAAACTTTTTTGAAACTACCCCAGCCCAGCACCCCTACCCTGGAGGGGTTGCTTCTGCCCAGCAGCCGGAGCAGCCGGATGATCAGCCTGCCCATCCTTTACCAGCACTGGGAGAGTGTGCAGGGTGCGCAGGCACCACTCTGGGTGGCAAGGCCAATTTCAGACCACCTCCCACTGCTCAGACCTGCTGCTACAAGAGTGAGTGCTTGGGCTCTGAGCTGGGAAAGGCACCCACATTGCCTCTGCTCGGATTGGCCTGCTCTGGAGCAGAATGAAGTCAGTTACAAAGCCATTTCATCTTTTTTGCCCCAGAAAAGAAAACACACTGATAAACACCAGGTTGTCTTTGGGTGTGATGGGTTTAATTTTTGGACTCTCCTGAATAGCCAGGTTGTGGCTGAGGAAGAATTACATCTCCCAGTATTCCATGTGATTTTCTATGTAAGATCAGGGAGTCAGACACTCCCTCTTCCTTCCTTTCTCTCTCTCTCTCTTCTGGGGCCGGAGAGCATCTGCTCTGCTGTCAGTCTGCCGTGTGTAGGAGTCTGGGGCCTTGTAGACTCTCAGCGGCGCGGAGGTGATTTAATGAAGTTCTGCTATCTGGAAGGAAAGTGATTGATATCCTCTTGTTAGCTTTCTTGTTGTATTTTTGGATTCTTACTTCCCTTCGGGGCAGGGGAATTCCTCGGAGATCTCTGATTGCTTCCCTATGGGGCAGGGGATGTTCTGGGGGTCTCTTATTCTCTGATTATGTATATATGGTATTTTTAGTTGCATATTAGTGTTAATACATT
>WAAB01020193.1:154170-199170 GCA_013389865.1 Piaya cayana
GGGAGGAAAGACTGCACTCTACTGTGAAGTTTTGAGTGCCCAGCAGGGGAGTTTTTTGACTCAAACCATTACATTGGGCTAGGGTGGGTATGAATGACAGAGATCGCTTTGCAGGAAAAGGTCCCCAAATCTCATTGCTCTCTACAACTACCTAAAAGGAAGTTGTGGAGAGGAGGGAGCTGGCCTCTTCTCCCAAGTGACAGGGGACAGGACAAGAAGGAATGGTCTCAAGATCCGCCAGGGGAGGTTTAGGCTGGACATTAGGGGAAAAAAAATCACGGAAAGGGTCATTGGGCCCTGGAACAGGCTGCCCAGTGAAGTTGTTGAGTCACCTTCCCTGGAGGTGTTTAAGGCACAGGTGGACAAGGCACTGAGGGGCATGGTTTAGTGTTTGATAGGAATGGTTGGACTCAGTGATCTGGTGGGTCTCTTCCAACCTGGTGATTCTATGATCTATGGCTAGCTTCTCCTCAACAAACTTTGCCAATAGTGCAGCAATGGAAAAACCTTTACCACCCCTTGACAAAAGACCTTTTTCACCTGTGTAAACTATTTCCCTGAACGGCAGAAGCTAAAAGAGAGCTCTTCCAACACCATGTAGTGGATCTATGTGCGTGCTGATCAACACATCTGTAACGCCACAAAGCACCATGCAGAGATGAAAATACACAATACAGAACAAACATACATAGATAAACACCTGCTGACACATCTGGAAAGCACTCTGCCACCGTGGCTGTGCCAAGGTACCTCCTTGTGTCCCAGGCAGCTGCACCTCTCCCCAAACAGCACAGAGGGAAGTGTCCAAAGGACACTGCTCCAGCATTTTGCCATGGGTTCTACAGTGCAGCTATGTGTATCTGGGGCATGATTTTTTCATGTTTCTTATCAGTACAGCTATTACAGCAGATCTCTGCAGATTAACAGCTCTTTAGCTCTCTTAACGAGCTAATTATTTTTCTGTTATACAAAAACTGTCTGACACTGAAAGATATCAGAAATATAGGATTACTTTATCTGGCCTTTCTTACTCACCTTAACAGAATTTACATTTCAGGTATAGATGGAGTACATGCAGAAATGACAGCAACACAGAGGGAAAGACAGATGCACATACATGGCTTCAACCTATAAAAATAGTATTTGTAGGACACGGAAGAAATTAGTGTATTGGAGACGCAATGAGCTAGTAAAAGCTTTTCTCTCATTAAGGAGTGGGCTTATTTGCATACTAATGAACTAGCTTGTTCTTCCAGCTCATTGATGTTTCACTTACATGCTGAGATGTCATCTATGAAAACCATGCACAAGGCATAATTGCAGTCAGCTTTTACCTGAGGTTGGATTAATGTTGGGGGAAATACAGCAAGATGAGAAAGGCAATCATATCAAAGCAGGCAGCGGGTCCTGCCACTCAGGCACCCCTTTGTCCAGGTTATACCCACCTACTTAACAGCTGTTTACAACCATCTTTCCTCATTCTAGTCCTACTTTGCAAGTGAGCATAGCAGTCCTAATGTTTGGTCTGTGCAGGCTTGCCCTGACTGAGAGACACAAAAGGCTCCTCTGTGAAAGGCTCACAGAAAGTGCAGTGCCATTCGGTTTGTGTGGAGGTCTACCTGTGAGCAAATCCCTTCCAGTCTACATAAAGCTTTAGAGCTGCCTACTGCTGTTTCTCTTTCCCTCATCCATTCTGGTTAAAACTACCAAAAAATAACAAACCGCTCCATGGATTCCACAGTGTGTAACCTCTTTCCCTGTTGTGGTGCTAGTGTTTTGCAACTTTACTTTAAAACATGGTGCTAAACTTCCTGCACACACAAAAAAAACCTGCTCCAAAACCAACTTACCCTTCTGTTGCAGGAAAAGTTGAGCTAACTACCTGACCAGTCACCTCAGCACATGCTGGTCCTGCATCTACATTACAGATCATAGACTCAGTGTTCCCTGTTTCATTCCTTGTTATCACTCTCTCTTGCTGTTTGCAGATGTCCCTAGACTGTCACAGTTTCTGATACTCATCTTTTGTGTTTTCTAGCCTATAACCTCCTACAGATCAGCAGTGCTTCCTAGTTACAAGAAAAATTTGGGGGAGGAAAAAAAAACAAACAGATTTTTAATTCCTTTTTAATACAAACTTGTCTAAACAAGCTGCTTTTAGTGACAGAGAAGAAAGAAGATTCCTTAAAGGTCAGGTGCCAGAAAGATATTCAAGAGTCAAAAGGCTTTTCAAAATGTGAAGTCATTAGTTTTAACTGGCATTAGGAAACCAGTTATGAAAGGGTGGAGGTCTGTTCAGTGTCTTGAAATGTAAGAGATTTTGGTAATGATATGTAATTGTAAGTGAATTTAATCCTAAATCTACCTGCTATTAATAAGAACTGCAGTACCAAAAAGACAGTTTGATGACTACAGGCTGGCACTTGGGTATAAACGTATTTTTAAAAAGTCAAGGGGCATAAGTATAAACACTGGATGAGCTTAGGGCTATTCAGGTATTAAATCCCTCTAGGAATGCTCAATGACAAGAAAACTAAGTATCAGAAATTAAATGGGATTGGAGCTTTGCATCACTGCACCAATTGTTATGTTGGATGTAAGTATCTCATGACAGTTTCCACAAGCCAGGTGTTTGTACAGCATGTGGCATGCTTGTAAAATAACATGAAATAGGGAAAATCAAACATCCCTAGAGGTGTTTGAGGCCAGGCTACATGAGGCTTGGAGCAACTTGATCTAGTGGAAGATGCCTCTGCCCACGAAAGAGGGGTTGGAACTGGATGATCTTCAGTGTCTCATCCAACTCAAACCATTGTATGATTCTATGAAATGCCAGGTGAGTTGAGGATGTTACATGTCCCAAGTAACATGTTGCTGTTTCGGTCAAGGTGCCTTCTTTAGAGCAAAAGCTCTGATCAGAAAGCTGCAATCATTCACTATGTAGCTTTGGTCACCATGTGCTAGAGGAGGGATAAAGAAAGGGGCCACCATTAATTTAGTGTGTTATTTTCACTTGCAGTGTATTTGNTCCATGGATTCCACAGTGTGTAACCTCTTTCCCTGTTGTGGTGCTAGTGTTTTGCAACTTTACTTTAAAACATGGTGCTAAACTTCCTGCACACACAAAAAAAACCTGCTCCAAAACCAACTTACCCTTCTGTTGCAGGAAAAGTTGAGCTAACTACCTGACCAGTCACCTCAGCACATGCTGGTCCTGCATCTACATTACAGATCATAGACTCAGTGTTCCCTGTTTCATTCCTTGTTATCACTCTCTCTTGCTGTTTGCAGATGTCCCTAGACTGTCACAGTTTCTGATACTCATCTTTTGTGTTTTCTAGCCTATAACCTCCTACAGATCAGCAGTGCTTCCTAGTTACAAGAAAAATTTGGGGGAGGATAAAAAAACAAACAGATTTTTAATTCCTTTTTAATACAAACTTGTCTAAACAAGCTGCTTTTAGTGACAGAGAAGAAAGAAGATTCCTTAAAGGTCAGGTGCCAGAAAGATATTCAAGAGTCAAAAGGCTTTTCAAAATGTGAAGTCATTAGTTTTAACTGGCATTAGGAAACCAGTTATGAAAGGGTGGAGGTCTGTTCAGTGTCTTGAAATGTAAGAGATTTTGGTAATGATATGTAATTGTAAGTGAATTTAATCCTAAATCTACCTGCTATTAATAAGAACTGCAGTACCAAAAAGACAGTTTGATGACTACAGGCTGGCACTTGGGTATAAACGTATTTTTAAAAAGTCAAGGGGCATAAGTATAAACACTGGATGAGCTTAGGGCTATTCAGGTATTAAATCCCTCTAGGAATGCTCAATGACAAGAAAACTAAGTATCAGAAATTAAATGGGATTGGAGCTTTGCATCACTGCACCAATTGTTATGTTGGATGTAAGTATCTCATGACAGTTTCCACAAGCCAGGTGTTTGTACAGCATGTGGCATGCTTGTAAAATAACATGAAATAGGGAAAATCAAACATCCCTAGAGGTGTTTGAGGCCAGGCTACATGAGGCTTGGAGCAACTTGATCTAGTGGAAGATGCCTCTGCCCACGAAAGAGGGGTTGGAACTGGATGATCTTCAGTGTCTCTTCCAACTCAAACCATTGTATGAAATGCCAGGTGAGTTGAGGATGTTACATGTCCCAAGTAACATGTTGCTGTTTCGGTCAAGGTGCCTTCTTTAGAGCAAAAGCTCTGATCAGAAAGCTGCAATCATTCACTATGTAGCTTTGGTCACCATGTGCTAGAGGAGGGATAAAGAAAGGGGCCACCATTAATTTAGTGTGTTATTTTCACTTGCAGTGTATTTGCTGACCAGAGGAGTCCAACAGTAAACAGCAGCACACATTCCAGTCAAGTTTGTGCTCATTTTGGGTACTGAAATGCCACTGAATATTTGGTATGCTGGGAAGGTGTCTGTGTTTGCCACTCAAAGCAATGCATGCCATTGGAAACACGAGATCTGTATAAAGCTAGAGCCTGCTATGACACTTTCTACCCTCTTACTACATAGCATATGGGCCTTACTACATATGGACCAAAACACTTAGAGCAGCAGCACCGACTCAGTACACTGTCTTTTAAAAAGCTCCTAACCTGCAGTTTCTGTACGGGTAGTTGTCTCTGCAGATCTGGCTGGTCCTGATATCACATGGTGCTGCAGTAGAAGTTTAAGCAGTACAACTCTGTTCAAATGGGCTCTGGAAAGCAAACCCCTACTCCCAATCCTATGGGAGTGGGAAGTGCTGGGCCAGACTGCCACTCAGCCTCCATTTTCATGAAATGGAAAACCAGCTCACACCTTGCCAACTGAATGCCAGCTTTGCCAGCAGGTAACTGGTGAGCATTCAAGAGACCAAGGATTATAATCTAATCTTGAAGTACTGCTAAAATAATGAGTTTAAGGCAGGCAAATACCACTAGGCAAAGTGGACCTGCACTGCCTGCAAATCCCCAGGCAATGTTTTGAATTAGAGTGATCCCTTACACTGCTTCCACCCTAATACGTGTTTCTTTTTTTAAAAATAACGTATGCATTTGAGAAGATCTCAATCTTCAAATAAATAGTGGGGCAATAGAACTAAAAAGCCTCCAAAACCCCAGATATCAAACAGTTTTTGATGTATTTCCCTATCCATCCACTATCCATCTGCTTTACCAACAGTCCAGTTCATTCCCCCAGTGAAATCAAGGGGCGAGTCCAGCCTGCCTGCCTGGCCACAAAGCAGGTATCTCTTGCAGGGAGCTGGCAGTGTGTGTTAGAGTGTCCCATCAAACTCCCCCACGAGCTGAGTCACAACCTTTAGGGCTGCTCAAAGCTCTGCCAGTGCTGCTGTAAGCCCAGAGCGCAATACTTCACACTGCTGGTGGCAGGAGCACGTGCCCCATAAAACATAGAGGATCACGATATTACTTCTTGCCCCCTCAACTTAACTCGTTAATTAATTCCATTAATTTTTTTTTAGTACAAGAAGACAGAAGACAGACATTGCCAGGAGTCCTTACTCATACAATGCAAATGAATCAAAACTTGAGCTCCCAGTTAAACCGTTACAGCTGCTGGTGGCTCAGTCAGTGGCAGTACAAAAGAATTAAAGGTCACTCATGAGAAGCAGCATATACACTCAGCCCTTTGCTTTCTGCCTATCTTCCATACCAAGAGCTTTGCAGTGAAGATGAACTGCCAGCAGAAAATAAATGAGTGACTCTACCAGACATGCCTTCCTCACAGGAAAAGTGAGACAGAGGAAACACAGAGTTTTAGGGGATTTTGTGCTTTCCCTAATTAGAAAATGTATTAAAAAATACGTCTTTGAGGGCTCCTCTAAGACAGATGAAAGAAGGTTCATAACTGCACTTATTTGAACACCAAATTTTAAAACACATCTAAGATGAGTGAGCGAGAATAAAATCTGCTCTGCTGAGCCCAACTCCTTCCCTACTTCCTCCTGCCAGAGAATCCAGTTTATTGAAGGGAAAGCCATTTATACAAATCAGAGTGTGAAGCATGAAGTACTCCACTCCTAAACCACTTATATTTAATTTTTTTATGATGGAATTGTGAATTAGTTTTTTCTGCATGTCTAATTAGAGACTAGAACAGATGGTCAGGGCTTAGTTCAGGGTGATAAATCCATTAAGATAACCTCCAGAAAGCTGCTGCTACAGAAGTTGCTGCCAAATAACTTCATTCAATGCTTTGCTCAGGCTTTGAGTGCTGGAAGGAAGAAGAACCCTCGCAGTTCTTCCCTGCCTTGAGGTACAAGGCATAAAAATCACACACACGTTTGGGTAATTTATTATTACTGCCCGTGTGGCTCAAGGAATATATAGGGATATAGGGAATATATATATATGTATATGTATATGTATATGTATATGTATGTATATATGTGTGTGTGTGTGTATATATATATAAAAAATATATAGAATCATAGAATTACCAGGTTGCAAGAGATCCATAGGATCATCGAGTCCAACCGTTCCTATCAAACACTAAACCATGTCCCTCAGGACCTTGTTTACCCATGCCTTAAAATATATACATATAAATATATATATATATCATATAGGGAATGCATGGGGCGAACCAGGGAAACAGCCTGGAGTTGTTCCTTCCCAACAGTTGTCCCTGCAGATGCGCTCATTCCATCCCAGAGTGTGTGTCTTCTTTCCAAAGGGGTTGAAATTTAGCTGAACAGGTGGCCTGCCTGCAGAATAGTTTTCTATCAAGGAATGATTGCAAAATATCCATTTTACTTTGAAGTCATGTCTTCACACATTTTGCTAGAAATTTCCCAAAGCATTTAGAATCCTAGAATAATTTATCCTGGACAAGACCTATGGTGGGCATTTGGTCAAATCCCACTCAAAGCATTTGTCACAGTAAACCAAACCCACAGGTCCCTTGCAACTGGAATTGTTCTGTTCTGTTCTAATTCCATCCTTAAACTCTAGTTGAAAGCTCCTGCTTAAGCTAGCCCACAAATATGACCTATTTCTTCTAAAAAATAGAGGTCAGAAGAATTAGGTGTCCTAAAGCATATGATTAGCAAAAGGATACATTAAACTGTAAAGCAAACAAGGTAAGAAGCTGTGTGTTCATTACTACTAATAACATTTTTGACCTGAATCATACCAGGCTATTCCATAAACAAATGTCATCAGAATCCGTGGGTAAGCTTCAGGGAGGTTCAGGTATGTGTTCCGTCTCTCTGTGCCTCTGGAAACTGGCAATATTCTTTTCAAAGATGTTTTGGCACTTATGCTACTACAAAATTTTGCTGAAATCCATTTCCATTGTTCAAATTCAACACTGGAGCATCACCACATATCTTTGGGTAGTGTTTCTATGTGGAAACGATTTGTCCATGTACTAGGAGCTGAGAGTTTCATCACAACTGAGTGGCTATAAACTAGCTGTGGATTTGCATCAATTCTATTAGAGGAAAGGGAAGACTCTTTAAGTAAAGGATGTGGAGCACTCACGATCATTTACAAAAGCAGTGAGGATTTCTGGGGGAAGAAGAGAGCCTGCCATAGATACAACCTACCCACCAAAGTGCTCATGCTAGTTCTCTTTCATTCATTCTCCAGGCACCTGGGCATGCAGCGCCACTACACCACTACATGTGACAGGTCCAAGCCAAATTCTTGTATGCTGATCTCCCTTTGTTTCAATGGGAACATCCCATAGAAAGGGATATATATTAGGCATGATAAAATGAGCAGAGGAAAAATAATTGCATACAAATGCATATAAAGTAAAAATACCACTACTTCAGCATTTTCTTCCATACGTAGTAGTGTCAAGGGGCTTTATTAACAAAAGCCCCTTAAGCAGATATTTGAATTCAAGCAGGGTTTATTTAACTTCTGCACCTCACCACTTCCTGGATGACTGCTCAGTATTTGCCAGCATAGGCATTATGTGATGCTCCACTTGTCCCCAGAGCTGTCAGTCAAGATAGAGCCTGGGAAATTGTTAGAACCCAAATAAATATTAGCAGGATTGTCTGGACCGTGACCGCTTTCCTCCTACTTTCACCTTCAACTGCCTACACACATGCTGCTGCTGCTGCCTTGGCACAAAGTAACGCTACAGGAGGAGCTTCTCCCCATCTACACACATCTAATAAGAACATTGTGCTTTCGATGAGTGAGCCTTCCCTGGATGCAGCTTGTGCACATGCTGGAGTTAGGTGATATTTTTAACGACCAACTTGCTGAATTACAATTCAGGGAGAATTCACTTGAAAATTTACATAATGTAGCTAGGGGAGACTTTTAACTGCTTCCCCTCATGCATAAGGGTTCAAAAAAAAATTAAGTAACAGTCTAATTGGCTTTTGTAACAGTCTGTGGGGAGAAATGCAGGTCGGTTCTCTGCCTAGCTGTGGGAAGAATTTACAGAGAAGGCAGCCTGGAGGCTGTGAGACTTGGTGCTGAGCAGGTGGCAAGACCTTGAAGCAGAGAGGCGAAAATATAAACACCAGCTAGTTTGGTGGGAATCGCCGCACACTACTGTCAACATAGCTAACTTTAGCATAACTTGATTTCTTAGCACACGCGGTAGTGTAGCCAATAATATGTTAGCAATAGCTTTAGGGACAGCTACCTTTAACCAATAATACTCTGTAGTCACCCTCATGGGGACAGAGGGATGTAACAGAATGGGGTATATAGTAAAGTGGCTAAGCTGAATAAACTAGCACTTGCTCACCGATCAGGGGGTCTCGGCTTTTGCTTTGCAACACCTAGCTACAAAGCTTGGTATGTGCTGTAACCATGGGAGGCAATATTACAGGCATGACAGGACAATGATTTGGTTTTTCAGCACTAAAGAGCTGAAAAATGAAATACCTCCAGCCAGAGGGGCTGTTTTCTGCTTGAGGAAGACCTGTCACACAGGTTCAGAGAACGGCAGGTCAGGCTTTTGTTGGAAGGAAAAATGGAGGATCTGATTTCTCAGGGCACCACTTCAGATGTGGATTGTGGGTGTTGACATCAGCGGGATCTACCTGTTCCAGCACTGTGCTCATTTTAAACAAGGAATGGCTTGCAATAAACTGGATAACAGAGAGGATGGCGAGGTGAGGGTGGACAAGCCAATGATTTCTGCTCCCCAGGTGCCCAAGCCCAAGGAGGATGTCACAGTAATTGATCTGTGTTGGTTCAGTTCCCACTACCTCTGAATTCCTGCATTTGGGGATAAACAGAGAGCTGCAAAGATTGATGGTTCGTTTTTATTGAATTTTGTCTTTGAAAAAAGCACCAGTTAAATCAATGTCAATTACATTAAAACATGCAAGTTTCGGGGCTAATCAATTTATTTCACCTTCCTTCGTTTCCCAGATACTTCAGGGAAATCTTCACTGATTGCCTCCCCTCCTCAGTAGCAAACACCATGGCCAGGAACGGCAGGGAAATGTCTCTGCCGTGGTTGATCTGAAGACAACAGCAGTGAACCCCAGAGAGTCCCCATCACCTCCCAGCACTTCCCAATCCTAAGCCATTTGCCAGAACTGGGGGAGTATCTAACTGGGTCTCTCATCTTTCCTAATGTGTTCCAGTTACCTCCTAAACTATGGCTAAATGACTGGTATAAAATGCTGCAGGCATAAGCTAGAAGGGCTTTGAAAAGACCTTTCGCTGACCTGCACTTCCCAAAATGGCTGAGCATGGAAAAATATCCTGCCTACAGCATAGATAATGCCAAGAGCATCAGCGAAGGCCTCTCCTCTGTGCCCAGTAGCACTGGTCTCCTACCACCTTAACTCATGATCCTGTGGGCTTTCAGGCATTGCATCTCCAGGATTTTTATCAAGGTACTCCAACTTCACTCCATAATGTCTTACTACATATGTTGAAGCCACTAACCAACTGTGTGCTCCCCACTCCTCTGCTGCTGCACACAGTGAATGCAAATGTCTCTCAGCCTCACTGCTACCTGTCCTTCAGTGCACGGCTTCATGGATCTGAGCAGAGGGTTTACTTACAGCCATGGAATCACTCATGCTGTGTCGGGTGCCCTTGGCTGCCACCAAATTCACCACCTTAAACATGTGGATAATTCAATAAAAAGGGTGTGTACACACAAGACACAACACTGTTTTTTAGCTTTGGTTTAAAAATTAGCCTAGAAAGCTTAGACTAAAAATAAAGTAATTATGTAATAAACACTATTAATAGTTTTGTTATCAGATGCAATCAAAACATTTTTTTCCACATTATTCAGTAATTCCAAACAAGAAATGGATGGAGCTACTGGGGGGGGGGGGGGGAGCCCAGACAACAGCATTAAGGTTTAACCTTGCAAAGTAAGGTGTATTTAGGGTTACCTTCTGAGGATAGGAGGCCCAACTAAAATATGGGTCCTATTACAGGTATATTTATAGGCCAAGTGGAAGCAGCTGTGACCGCGGATCACTCTGTGCACACAAGCTGCCACTTAGCAAACCGCCCTCCCAATTTCTTGCTGAGTACAATTAAGAGCGACGTCTACGACGCACATTTAGGCGAGCAAGACCGCTTTTGCATGCAAATACTCGACTCATCCTCCTTCAAAACAATCTGTAAGGGCTGCAAGCAAACGTCTCAACAGGATTTTGTCCTATTTACGGCTGCAGTGGTGGCTCAAATATTAAGCCGATCTCTTTGCGTTTTGGTAAGAAGCGATTGCAGCCTTTACCTGTAGGTGGGGCAGCGGTTAAAGCAGAACCGTTACTCATCGCTTTCACAACGTGCAGCTCCTCAGGTCGAACGCCCCAATCAGCTGCGGAGCCCGGCGGGAGGGACCGGGAGCCCCGCTTCGGCCCCGGCGATGGCGGCTCCGCTGCTGCGGGCGCTGCGCGGCTGCGCTAGGCCCCGGCTCCGGCTCCGCTCCCCGCTGCGCAGCTCCAGCACCGGTGGCGAAGGTACCCAAGGGACAGCATCCCCGTCCCCAAGGGAGAGCATCTCCGTCCCCAAGGGAGAGCTTCTCGGTCCCCAAGGGAGAGCTTTTCGGTCCCTAAGAGAGAGCATCCCCGTCCCCAGGGGAGAGCATCTCCGTCCCCAAGGGAGAGCATCTCCGTCCCCAAGGGAGAGCTTCTCGGTCCCCAAGGGAGAGCTTTTCGGTCCCTAAGAGAGAGCATCCCCGTCCCCAGGGGAGAGCATCTCCGTCCCCAAGGGAGAGCATCTCCGTCCCCAAGGGAGAGCTTCTCGGTCCCCAAGGGAGAGCTTTTCGGTCCCTAAGAGAGAGCATCCCCGTCCCCAGGGGAGAGCATCTCCGTCCCCAAGGGAGAGCATCTCCGTCCCCAAGGGAGAGCATCCCCGTCCCCAAGGGAGAGCATCTCGGTCCCTAAGAGAGAGCATCCCCGTCCCCAGGGGAGAGCATCCCCGTTCCCATAGGAGAGCCTCCTGGTCCCTAGGAGGTGAACATCCCCATTCTCAAGGAAGAACATTCCCATCCTCTCGGGGAGAGCATCCCTGTCCCCAAGGGAGAGCATCCCCAGCCCCGGGGGAGAGCATATCACCGTACCCAAGTGAGGGTACATCCCCATCCCTAGGAGAGGGCATCCCTATCCCCAGTGGCCTTCAGACAGTTTGAAAGGGTGATCAGCCTGCTGTAGGTGTTTCTCTAGACCTGGCAGGCTAAACTGCAGGTTTTATAGTTAGACTGTAAGCCACAAATTCCCTTTTTCCCCTTCTGCATAACTTTTTTGCTTGGGAGAAAATACCAACACCCGCCTTGCTACAACCTCCTTCCAGGTCATTGTAGAGGGCAATAAGGTCTCCTCTTCAGCCTCCTCTTCCCCATACATTTGATTAGGAAATAATGAAACCATTTTACTCATCGTTTTTCAGCCAATCTATTAATTCTTTGCCAATCTCACACTACCATAAGTGTTCTATATGGTGTGTACAGTCTCATAGGAGGTATTACTGGAAGTTAGCACTGTAACAGGTGACTTTTGCTCTGCTGTTGTGTGTCCGTCACTTAACTATCGCCTTATTTCACTTGGGTTGTAGGTGTTGCTTTCTTCCAGTGCTCCTTCTTAGCACTGCTTTTCACTGAGGCAGGTTGCCCCTGTGGACAGGTTGCCCAGTGTGGTGGTGGAAGCCCCATCCCTGGGAACACTTAAGCTCAGGCTGGACAGGGCTCTGAGCAAACTATTGAGCTGAAGATGTCCCTGCTCACTGCATCAAAGTTTGAGTAGATGTGATCTTCAAATGTTCCTTCCAACTCAAATCATTCTATGATTCTATGAAGTTGCTAATCTTTTATAGCTCTTGAGTGAGCATTATTTTGTGTTTCCAAGAGGCAAATTGTTGACCCTTTCAGTGATACCCAGGGATTAGGAAGTAGGACCAGCAGACCAACAGTTATTCCAAGCAATAACAGAAGGCTGTGCTGGGAGAGTGGATGGTACCTTGGGCCATAGGTACCGGTTTTATAACCTTCCTAAAGCTTGTGCTGAAACTGCTGCCTCAGAATAGAAAGCAGATGCAAAGTCCTGCACTAACCTCTGGTTTTATGCCCCTGAACTGCCCTGCTGTGCTGTCTGTGCCTATAGAAACTGTGGGAGAGTTAAGATGATGATAGAAAGCATCAAGAGAGTCTAACTTAAAATTATGTTAAAAATATTACAAATTACCTTTCTATATCTAATTGAAGGTCCAGACTCTCTGACTAAACAAGCTGAAGCAACTGTTGCTACAGACTGGAAAAAACACCTAACTCCAGAGCAATTCTATGTTACAAGAGAAAAAGGAACTGAACTGGTAAGCAAAAACAGTAAAGCTGCTCAAGGTTAAGCTGGGCAGAGAAAAGCCTGCTTTGGGGAGCTGTCATCACTCAGTTGCTTTGCAGGTTTTCCCCTGCCTTCCTGTGAGTGAAAATTAGTCTAGATGTAGTGAACTGGGTGGATTTTGTTCTGACCCAGACCGGCTTGCAGATGAAAAAAACATTCTGCATTCTTTTCGTATTTTGTTTTTATTTCTGAGATACTTTACTGCTAGCTCAGCCATCTGTGTGGAAGTAGTGGAGGCCTCTCCAGCGGAGACGGAGATGATCATATTTTTGTCCCCTAGTCCCTTTTTGTGGGCAGTATGTATGTTTGCCATGGAAGTCTTATACGTAGCACTCAGTTCAGGAGCCAACTTATCCCTTGTGTGCCAGATCACCCACCTGCCAGGGCTTCTGCATGTGTGGAGCATGTACCAAATCCTTGTCTGTAAAATAAGGATCCCAATTCCAGACCATGCAGGGAGGAGTAAAGTCCCTTTGTCAAGCCACTTTGAAGTTGTGGCACTCCATAACAGAGCCTTGGTCTTTGGGATCGTGCACATTTCACAAGTTCCTCGGGGGTCATGACTCTGGCCCTGGTACCTGGATGATTTATGCATCTTATTGGTCTCAAAGTTTCTGAGGGCAGGGGGTAGTCTTCACTATTAATCCAAAGGCATCCTCCCCTTCATTTCTTTAGCCTACTAATGTTTGTTCTTCAAAGCCCCCCTGTGAAGCCTTCTTTTTATGGTTTTTCTCCTGTTTTGAATCTGATTCCTACATGCTTGTTCCAGATGGTGAGCTTTTAAAGACCTTCATTATTAACTTCTTTCCTTTTTTTTCTTCCTGTTTTAAAAGCCTTTTAGTGGGATCTATCTGGATAACACAGAATCAGGAATATACTCCTGTGTGTGCTGCAGTGCCCCGCTGTTCAGGTAACATCCTGCAGATTTTGCAGCATCCTTAAAAGGCCGTAACTGTGCAGAATGGGTGGCGTCTTTTTCTAAGAGGGATGGAAAGCTTAGTTGGGTTAGAAGAACAATTGTTTGGTGCCACAGATCTGTGTATAAGATTTCTGGGATACCTGTGGTGGTACAGGTATATGCTTTGCGCTTTTCTTAAGCATATAAGGATGTAAAATGAACAGCAGACAGTAGACGCTAGAGTAGGATCTGCCTTTTTCTCCTGCCACGCACACTGTCCTTTCTAGTGGATAATAATTATCTCTCTATGAGGTCCCTAAGCCACAAGTTGTCACAGAACACATGTTTATGTGTGTGTATCATTCTGCATTTCCTCTGTTCTTGTACTTTTCCATAGTCAATTTCTGTCCCTCACTCTGCTGGGCAGGAGAGACCTTTGGTCTGCCTTCTCCTGGCTACTGTTATGTTCTTATTGCCAAGTCCCTCATACTGGAGCCAAGACCTCCTCTTCAGCTCACCTTCTTCTTGTTTTCTAAATTAAATTCCACTATTTTTTTCCTTTTTGGTCATGTTTACTTTTTAAAATCTGCTTGTGAATGCCTTTCCTATTAACCTCTGTGCTCCTTACAATACAATATATTTTGCAAATTCATTAAAGCCTAAGTAAAAGGAAATAGAGTGCCTCAGAGTAGGATGTGCAGAGGGTGTTCTGGTCTCTGTAACTGAACTGGGAAAGACAGTTCCTCATATTTTGGATCTAGAAAATAGCCTTTATAATTCCCACCTGTGAGTTCAGTGGAATACAGTTGATCTGGCCATTTTAATGAATTTTTTAAAGGATGCATCATAGATCAGAACTTCAAATGTGAAACTGAGGAACAAGAGGTCTGGATAGTAAGAGGGGAAATAAATATAGTGGCTGCGTTAAAAATAAACATAAGTTAGGCAATTAAATGTGAAGTTTGAGGCTGATAATTGTGAACAGTTAGTTTTGCTTTGGCCCAGTCTATTGTTCTGCAAATAAACATATGATTAGATGTATGTTTTCTGTAAAGGTTTGCTAATAAATGCTTTAAAATAAAATTACTTCAGAAGCTAGTGCAGCGCTGCAGAATATTGTGAAGGCAAATAAAAATACTGATAAATTAGAGATGTTTTAAATTACTAAGCTGTGGAAGAGTTCCTTCAATTCCTTCCAGTATTCCTTCAATTTAAGCATCCTTTATATTAGACAATAGATATTGACAGTCCAACATAAGAGAAATGAGCACTGAAGGGAATTGCTTCTGCTGCTAAACTAATAACAAAACAACAATATAAGCAAACAGTCATGCTGCTTTTTGCAGTATCCAGCTTTCAGAGAATAAAGACACTTTTGTTTAAAGCATAAAATAATGTGACTTATAAAGGGAAATTTAAAAAAACCCCAAACTTACAGGAAAAGCCTTTTAAGAAAATTGAAAATGATTAAATGTGCAAAATGGCCTGAAAATATTTTTTTCCCGTGAGTGCATTATGTTGTGGAGGACACTAACAACGGGGGGTAGCAGTGTGGGTAGGAGTGGTATTTGATAAGAGATTTGTTCATCATGTTTACTCCCTAGTGTATTAAAAATGTCCTTCCTTTTTCAAATGCATTAGATTATTAGCTACAGGTAAACATGAAGCATTTCTTCCTTTCACTCAAAGTACATGTGTGTGTATTAAATTCATACCAGAATTTATAAACTTCTGCTACCAAATATTCGTTTGAAAGAGTTGCAAGTACATGGAACATACCTCTAATCTTTACAGATAGCAAATTGTGCTTTAATGAAATCTCAAACCTTCAGTGAACCATAAAGCTACAGCTGAGATTCATACAGCAAAAAGCACTTTTTAGAATTATCTGGATTCCATCCAGGATGACTGAAATAGGGATCAAAGTAAATGACATGTGCTGGAGGAATGGTGTGTTGAAGGCTAATCTAATGCATGTGTTTAGGGAAAGTCCATTTATCCATAAATTAAGTGGTGAAATACTTCAAAGGACAAATATGATCTTGGACAGCAGTATTTTTAGGCACTAAAATGTTTCTATTAGGGAATTTAAGTGATATTACTGTTAGTAAAACCACACAGAGACCATTTCTGTAGAGAGCTAGTTTAACAGCTCAAAGATTGATCCTTCAGCAGTGGAAAACATGTACAGTAAACTTAAGGATTGTGAGCAACATGTAAGGGACAGAGTTGGTCAGGGTCAGTTGCAAACCCCATATAGCATTGAAGACCTTCCTTAACTCCACAGTGTTCCATAGAGGATCCTTGAATCAAGGTATTAATAAGCAGAAGGATCCCAGTATCAGAAAATTAATAGTTTTGACTGAAGTATTTTGAAAATAAAAAAGGAAACAGCACAGGTGTATCAGGGAAACTCAGAAGTGGTATACAGACACTTCTGCTGCCCACAGCTTCTTTGGGTAGCTGTGGCTAGTAAGCCCAGTGCTTGGAGCTCTAAATACCTTCTCATGCAGTTGCTGAGCTGTAAACCACATTTGCCTAGGTGCAACCTGCCTCTGTACTGTCTCCTATTTCTCCTTGGTTTTACAGAGGACGTTTCTCATGGCTCTTCACGAATCAATGTAATGGGCTAAGCAACAGTACTCACAAAAAAAAATAGCCCCTGATTATTCTGTGTGCAAAACCTCTTTTATTTCCACAGTTGCATTGCTCAAAGGCAGCTTTGTACAGTTAATTATAAAATGCATCCTAAAACACATGCTGTTGTTTGGCTTGGATTTTTTCAGCTTTCTGTCCCTCTTGTTTGTCTTGTCTTTCTAAAAGGCACTGCTATTAAGATTGTCATATTTTTATTCACTGTATTAATATCCCACAACAATGTACATTATATGTACTAGATATTTTGCTTTGAATTCTGTATTGATGAATGGCCTAGTCCCCTGGATCACCGAAGAGCCGCCGCTAGTGTTGGTGTCTCTAAGCACCACTAGGTGCCAGTAAGAGCATTGGGTTTGTGAAACCGCGATCAACAGGGAAACGGGGAGAAAACGGTTGAGGTCGGATCTCCAGGATGCTTCTCCTATTGATTTGCAACTCTGACTTAATTTCTTGCTCAAACTCACACGAGGTCACTCTTTAGTAGAAGAAAGTGCTTGTTGCTGTCAAAACTTGCTCGACTCCAGGTAGGAAGGATTATCTCATTTCCATACGTTCAATTCAAAAAATATTTTCTTATCATATTTCCAGTATACTCTAGGTTTTAATATACAGCTAAATGGGGTTGATAATCCTGGATGTCAACAGGAGACACCTAGTGGTTGACAATCTGTCGTACTGTTTCTGACGACTGCAATTATCCCTTGGGAAAAGTAGATCTTTGTGCTGTGAAGATTTGTCCTTGGTTGGTTGACGGTTTGAGCAAGGCTCTGTCTGATTTAACAAACCATTTTGATAGTGACTGCAAGCCAAATCCCTTATCGGATGTGAGCCTGGTCTGGTGGGCCAACTCAGCTGTTTTCCATACTTGTTTTCCATACTTAATTTCCTGTTGTAAACTTTCTTGTCTGAGGTTGTGCGGTCTTGGGTCTGGCTTCAGACCTGACCTTTGCAGGTGTAATTCAGCTAAATACTGTGCTCAGGTGTTGGAGAAGCCTTTTTTCAAGCTTTATAAAATGTCAAATTGTCAGTGCAGTAGAAATGGTGAGGCAATAGCTCCTGTACTAGGCTCATCAAAAATTCCTTTGAGGTTCCAGCACATTTTGATGCCAGTGACAAAACTTCTACTGTGCCAGATATTATTAATAGTAGTACAAGACAAGACTGAGGAGAAAAACCTGTGTTCTTATTAAAATGAGACCTTTTCATAACATCTCTGTTCTTAATTAACAAGAAGATCTGGTTTCCACTATAGCTCAGAAAAGAAGTACAATTCTGGGACTGGATGGCCATCATTTTCTGAGGCTTATGGTACTTGTGACAGAGATGAAAGTAACACCAATATCATGAGACGACCAGATAACATGTTGGGATCAACTAGAACTGAAGTCGTCTGCAAGCAGGTATGTTCATTTTGGAGGTGATACCCAAAGACCCAGTTCTTAATGTGTAAGGTGGGGGGTTGTCCCTGTGAATGTATCTACTTAAATACAGAAGTGGGGATTACAGTATCATTGGAACCATTCTGTCTCTCTTCTTGGTATGAAACACATGAGTGGAGTTTGAAGTATCAAATATATGCTGTTAGTTTGGGCTGAAGAAAAGGATGTGACTGGGGAGAGCAGTTGTATAAATACAGCCAAGGGCCAGAGTTTAGACAGAAAATCTATTTAATGGGCCTCAGGTGAACTGCAGTGTGTGAAAACAGGTGGTAGAATGGACGCTGAGATTTAGTCCATGCATTTGCCCCATCACAGAATCAGTCCTGCTATTTTTTTGCTGAAACTGTTCTTAAAATATGCAGTGATAGAGACTCCACAGCCTTGCTACCTAATAAGCTGTAATTTTCATTCCTTTCTATAGCACTAACTTTGCTTTACAGCAGTTGAAGCTTATTAGTGTTTGCCCTGCATGGCAGCCATGATGCCCTGCAACTTCACAGCTACCTTCTATGGGTTCTCTTATTTTTTGGGCGGGAAGCTATTTCTACTCCCTTAATCATTTATTTGCTAGACCAGAAAAGGCCAGTTCCTTCAAACATCCCTTTTTATGCAGTGTTTTTTAGAGCGATGATCCTCTTCTTTCTCTATTTTGCACTCCTTCCAGTTGATTCTTTTCCTTCTTGAAGTAGAGTGTAAAGCTGGACATAGCACTGCAGCTGGGCCTAACCTGCATCAGAGGTCAGAGGCTGTTTAGATGCATTATAGATAAAGTTCTGGTCTTCCCCAACTCATGACCCGTGTTTGTATTGGGACCTGCTGTAATACCCAAACAATTTTCTAAAGAACTGCCACCTCTAGACCTTTCACTGCATGCTGTTTATTACTTTTGCTGAGATATAAGAATATGCAATTGATTTCAATAGATTACATCTTGGGATTCTTTGTGTCTGTTTTCCCTAACTGTTAGGATTATTTTATATTCTAATACTGCCCACCAGTATGCTTGCAGCCCCATCTAGCAGGATTAGGTATTATCTGCAAATGTAACAAATGTTTGCTGCAGTCCATTATCATGGTAGAGTTCATGTTTGTGGTAATATACAGCAATTGCCTTTGAAGAAGACCAGCTGAAAACAACCTTCCAATTTGATAATAAACCATGAATAGCTATACTGAGTCTAGTTTTTTGCCATCTGTAATTTCTGGGAGGAGGACAGGAATTCTCAGTTGACCTGTTAAGAAGGACCTACAGTGACTGTCTCAGATAACTTGAAATCTTCATTATGAATTGTGGGTTCTATATCCTTCCATTTACTTCCTATACTTCCTGACATTAGTACCTTTTGAATGACTCTTCTGGGATCTGCTTTTATCGGTGGGGATATTTGCTCACTGGCCATAGGTGATTTACTCCAGGATATACTTCTAGTCTCTTCCCTAGACTCCCCCACCCACACAACCCAACAATGAATTCACTATACAGGTCTCTTCATTCAAGATAGCACAGTAGGTACTAGCATCCTGTTGGTTCACAGAATCGTAGAATTACAGGGTTGGAAAAGACCTCTTGGATCATCAAGTCCAACCATTCCTATCTGCCACTAAACCGTGTCCCTGAGCACCTCACCTACCCGTCTTTTAAACACCTCCAGGGATGGTGACTCTGCCACCTCCAGTACTTGTTGATGCTTGCAATGGTGATAATGGTACATCATTTCTGTTGCAGTGTGATGCCCATCTAGGCCATGTCTTCGATGATGGTCCTGCACCCTCTGGGCAGAGGTTCTGTATCAACAGTGCTGCATTAAACTTCAAACCAGCCTCCAGTCAGTAAGAAGTGGATCTCTGTGGCTTACAGAACAGACTCATTGCTTGGGAAAAACTCTCACATTTTTAATATAGAACTCAAATTTAGTATTTATGCCATAGAAGCTTTGCTTTCCAGCTGTTATCAATGTTGATAAAATACATATTTTTGTGGTAACTCTTTGGCAGTCTGCCTTTTCAAGGTTAGTGTGATGTGTTGATCTGTTTATTTTTTTAATTAAAAAAAAATATATGCGATAGTTCACATTCATAACTATGATCATGCAGTGTGTTAAGGCTGCTGAACTGAAATACTCTCCTGAACCTGACTTTGCCTATGCTGAACAGTAGTTGCAGCATACAGGAATACAGGTATGCATGGCTGATCATGCCAGAGCTTTTACTTTTGTAAAATCATCATATCCTTCTAAAGAGTTGCAAAATTAACATAGATCTCCAATAATGTTGGTTAGGGAGGGGGTTTCTCCTTATGTGAGAGACCTTTATCCAAGCCAAGTGACTTTTCCATGAACCCATAAAAGCAAGGTCCTAAAGGAGGGCCTAATTAAAACTATTCCAGGCAACTGAACCAGTGGAGACACAGAGTATTTATTCTTTTCAATCGATGGCTGATTCTGTGCCCAATAGCAGAGCTGAAGTAGGGTTTGTTCCAGGAACCTCCTTTTACAGAAATAACATCATCGTAATAACATAATAATGTGTGTAATATCTCCAGACTTCTGCTATCACTTGAATATTTCAGAATCTGAAAATAGAATTTAATGTGAAGTTTATTGTATTTGGAGAAAAAAATCAGGATCAAAACCAATGTTCATTAAAGTTACGCTTTTATTGAAAACATACCTTGTCTGTTCTTCCTTGTGCAAGTCTAAATACTTCTGCATTCTTCCCAGCATTGTACCATGGTTCGCTGTAATAGGGAAATAAATTGTATGTTTGTTAAATTGAGCTTCCCTGCTTTCAGATATTTTTTCCAAAGAAAATAATCTCTGAGTCAGAACATCAGCTTCCCTAAACTGGCTGGGTTTAAATGCTTCCCTGCTGAGAGTTACTAGGCAACGTGTCATTTGGTTTTACCTGTAACAGACTGTTTCCCACATTGGTTGCCTCAGCAATAAAAAGGGTGGGTTCATTTACTTAGGCTAGGGTAGTTTTAAAACCGCTTAATATCTTCAGAAATCAACCCTGAATCTACTTTCGCTCCTTCTGTCTTGGAGCTCTGCCATTTTTAATTCTCCTGTGCTTTCTGCAGGAGAACTCTACAATTCCATAACTTTTAAAAGCATCCTATGAAGACAGTGATCACTACAGCCAGCATCAACTAGAATGGCACAAAGGCCAACAGAGGTGGGAAGCAGCATGAGTACACGCTGCTGCTGGTCTTGCATAGTGTAGTGCATGGTGACAGTCTGTGTGACTGCCAGCAGCACACAGCTTGCAGTATCCATGCTGCATCACGCTCTGCCATGCAGAGATGCCCTTGCACCACCTGTAGCTATCGCTTGCCTCCTTTGGGTGTTTTTCAGTCAATCAGCTCCCTTCCCTTGCCTTACTTTTCCAATCAGAAGAGAGTTGTCTTACAAAGGAGTGTGACTAGAGGGTGCCCACAGATAGACCCTTGTATTCAGCGCAGTGCTGGTGAAGAAGACAGCACCTGCCTGAGTACAGTTACTTTGGCCCACAATCCAAAATCAAAATGCTTTTCATTTCTGTAAATGGAAGAAAGTAGAAAGATAATTGGCAAAATGCCTGTTTTCCTCTCTTCCTGGCCCTGCCCCGGAAATTTGCATCTCTCACTCTGCACATGGAGCACATCTAAGTAACTAGTGCACTCCAGCAGCTGGGGTTACAACAGCCATGAAGATGCCACGGTGTCCTTGTGCTTCATGCATCTGCCAGGGGGATCTGGGTGACATTTCTCATTATGTATTTATCTCCTGTGATGATATGTTTCTATGAACTGATTTGATGTCTATAAACAGAGCTGTTGACATTTATGGTCTCATCCCCATATCATGTAAATCATTGGACATTCAGGACCTCTGACTGTAAGCTCTTTGGGTCAGTGAATTTCATTATCTTCTGTATCTGTGGTACCAGCTACCTCAGGACAGAACCCAGCTAAAGGCCCAAAGTGTAATAAGATCATTACTAATAAAGACTGATAATGATGGAAGACACTGTTAAAGAGAATCATACGTAACAAGAATTTCCTGGTGTATCTGCTCTGACTTTGCTCCACCATAGAGAATAAAGAGCGGTCAGATTTATGTTCTATGCTTCACATCTGCGAACTTTTTCAAAATTTTATTTTATTAATTAGTTTCAATGATGATATATTTTATTCCATTGTGCATTCAGGGGACAGGACAAGAGGGAATGGCCTCAAGCTCCACCAGGGGAGATTTAGGCTAGACATTAGGAGGAAGTTTTTCACACAAAGGGTCATTGGGCATTGGAACAGGCTGCCCAGGGAGGTGGTTGATTCACCTTCCCTGGAGGTGTTTAAGGCACGGGTAGACAAAGTCCTGAGGGGCATGGTTTAGTGTTTGATAGGAATGGTTGGACTTGATGATCTGGTGGGTCTCTTCCAGCCTGGTGATTCTATGATTCTATGATTCAAATAACCTTTTTATAAAACCTACTTGAGATTTCTTCATAATTCTTAAGAGATGTTAAAATCTTATATAAATTATTTCAAGGCTTTCTTAGTATTCACAGTATCTCTACAAGGCAAGTAATTATTCTCAATTTTACTGAGGGAAGAGCTGAAGAATTTAATTGACTAATTCTTGCAGACAAACCAGAATTAGTCTCTGCGTGGCTCTTAATAGCATCCAGATCTTCAGACCCTGCTTTTTCTAAAACTTATTTTGGTATCTAATTGTTGGAGGGGTGGAGGGCAGGGGAAAGATGCGAATTATTGAAAGAGAGGAGGTAAGATTAGCCCATGTTTTTTCCACTTATGGTATTAAAAGCAAAACTAAGGCAAATAGGGCAACTTTGGCATATAAAGAGCAATACTTGACCTCTTTCTCAGAGCAAAGGTGGTATAACTTTGGTTAGGAATTAAGCAGCTGTATTCTCTGGCTATGCTGAGTATTGCTACACAGTCTAAAATAAACTAATGTTCTTCGATCCCTGACAGCTTTAAGCAGAAATGAGGCAAAGCAGCTTGCTAGCAGCAGCTTCTTGGCTCAGGAAGCATCATGTGGTTTTTGTGATCACAGAAAGAAAACAGGAAAGAAGGAGCAGGTTACTCTTGTATAACTTTACCCTCCTTTCACCAGAAATCATAATGTCCGTTATTTTAGCCATGTAGCCATAGAACTGTAGTGATGTTCTTTTCTGTTGCACCATGCTGCAAATCATTTGTATTCTCTTTTAAGCTTGTTGACAACCCACTCTGACTCTGATTGGAACAAGAGAAGAAGAGAGACTTTTCCCAGAGCAAAAATAGGATTTTGCTACCTCAGAACATCTCCAGTGTGAGGTGACTTAGGAGGCAGCCTACATGAGAAGGAACTGGAAGACATCTCCGTTTGAGTTTCGCTTTTTTTAATGGATTTGAACAAGATAGTGAGGGCTTAGCTAGTACTCATACGTGTCTGCACTTTCTGGTCTTCAACCTTGGCCATACTATGTAGAAGAAATGAGCCTTCTCACCAGACAACTGAACTGCCTCCTCTTCCAATTGCTTAATGACGTTTCAACCTGGGAGTGAAGTGTTTCAAACTATGCTCCTGTGCCTGTCCCACCTCCTGCTGTACCCAAGTGGTGAGCTGTGGCAACACTACCCTCACAGCATGTCATGTAACAATCCACACCCCATCAACATCATGGATTTCACAGCCGTTTACACATAAATGATGCCCTTCGAGGTAGTGCTGAGCCATATGTCACAGAGTAGGAAGCTGAGGGACAGCTGTGGGAAGCGACTTCTCACAGTCTCCTGGGGCAGGGCAGGGAAAACTGACTGCAGAAATGGTTCTTAAAAGCTCTCCAAGTGTGAACTGCTGCCAAAATTCACAAAAGCAAAGTAGTTTAAAAGCAAAGCTCTTTATTGAAGAAGTGCCCAGATTTTTTCAAGACTAAAGGAATTTGTCTCAAGGGAGGTGTGTCCATGGGGACTTGTTTTGGTAGTGCTGAGGAATGTGTGTGGAAGGGATTGGCAGCTTGCCATTGGGGAAAGAAAGAGAAACTCATGCCCATTATTGAGCTCCCTTTTACTGTCTTTTGTTTTGGTTTGGTTTTGGGTTTGGTTTGGTGGTGGGGTTTTTTTAAATTTTTTTCTGTGGTATCCTTCCTCTCTCCCCCTCAGAAATCCCTTTGTAACATCCTCTGGGCTCTAGCTTTCTTGACTGCACTTACCCTCAGCTTGCACCTGAACCCTTCTAGTTCCATACACTTAGTCTTCTTCCCTTGGCGCCAGAGACATGGTGCAGTCATTCATCCACATCTGAGTCAGCTGTCTGCACATGCTGGAGGTGACATGGGGACCTGCCCTGGAGGGTCTGGGGAGGCTGGCAGAGCAGACATCAGCTGTGCTCATCCAGCTTGCCAACTTTGCACATGCAGTTTGATAGCATTTACAAAGTGACTTACAGAAAAACTTGTCAGGAACAGAGGAGCTGCCACAGAAATCAGAGGAAAGAAAATTGAAAATTCACCAGGGATACTCGAGTAGCCTCCTTAGCTCTGGAAACAAAGACTGATCCATCCTGCTGCGTCGCTGATGTATGAGATGTAGAAACATGGCCTGCAGCCAGGCCATTTTTGCTCATGTGTGGTTTTTGGAACATCAGAAGATCCAGACATTTTACAATAGAAGGAAGGAGCAGGAAAGGATAGCAAAGAGTTCTGCACAACCATTAGAAAAGGGGCAAACACAACACAAAGGAAGGTGCTGGAGTCAAAGAGATGACAAGAATTCATGTTTTCCTTTCCAGAAGGTGTCAGTGCTGAAGGATGAGGACACAGCTGGTGGACTGAAAGCACGTAGAGGATGGCAGCTAAAGAGCTGATGGTGAGCTTTCAGGAATGAGGGAGCTGAGATAGCCCTCCCTGTTGTGACAGTCTCTTAGGAACTGTTCTGACAGAACCATGGGATTTTCTTGGATTACTGAAGGAGAAAGCCTTCTGAAGGGCTAGGATCTGAGTAGAGTGAAAGCAGGTGTTCATGCTTGGGAAGTTCAGGAGATTGACCGCACTGTTAATCAGAATACCAGGTGCAAAATGAACCCTTACACATGCACTGCCCCAGGAATGACCCTATTCCCAATCCAGAAAATATTCCCTCTCTATTTCAGGCTTTACATTATCTCTTAGTCCTGGGCCTCTCCTGAATGCACTTGGGTATTCATGCTTGGGTCCATTATGAACAAAGGTCATTAAACCTTGTCATGTACAAAATGTCTAGCTGGAGTTTCCTTAGGGCCCCAGAGAAGTTAAAAAAGGGGCTCCATCACACTTCTCCTTGGCAATAGCCCAAATAGCCTTTGCCTCTGGGCTTGGTCTGTAAGAAGGGCATTTCCAAAATCAGATCACATGTAACTTTCTATGACCTTGTAGCCTTCACTTTACTTTTATGAATGAATCTCTATTAAAAGCGGGGGGTAAATGTTTTTTCTTTGTCCCTCTTTCAGTTTACAAATTTGTCTTCTCCTACAGCCAGCTGTTAAAAGATTGGTTCTGCCCCTGCTTTCACCTTTCCTGTTTTATCAGCTGAGACGTCAAACTGAGGGCCTGACCACTTGGAGTTAAAGATCCATAGCTCCTTTTTGTAAGGCAGTGGCCTGGCCAACTCTAGACTCTAAATGCTGCCTTGTCTTACAGTTTGAGTTAGCCTCTCACACCCTAAATCGCAAGGCGTCATTGCCTTGAGCAACGAACAGCTTCTCTGTCCTGATTCAGGGGTGACAGCAGTTAAGCAATAGGTGAAAGAAGCTGCGTATTTCTGACATATGAGCACTGCTGAGAGCCTTAATTTTTTTAGGCCTTGCAAACTGTTTGACATCCACAGATGAAAAGGGCTGTAGAAATGCATACAAGAGCTTGCTATTTTGGCCCTGTTGCTATTCTTATTTCTATTAACCCTGTGCCAATTTATCTTCTTTTCTGAAAGATTTCACCTTCTTGCACTACACCTGCCTCAGGAATAGGCAGGAATTGCCAATAAAAACTCATTGCCTAAAACAGAGATAGCAGATGATTTGCTCCAAAGCAACACAGTAAATCTCCTCCACTCTGCCCAAGCTGTGGTATTTAGGCCCATTAAACACCTCTCCACAGATGATCAGAGGTGTTCAGCTGTGCTTACAATGAATTCCCAGCCCACAGCAACCGCAGCAGTGCCTGCAGGGACACGTCTGCTATCAGAACCGTTCTTCTGGCTGGAGAAGGACAAGTGAGACCCTTTGTCAGGATCAGGGTGGGGGGGCCAGCTTGTGGGTGCTGGGGAGATAGGATGCAGACAAGATGGTGAGGCTGGGCTACTCCACAGCAGGAAGACCTCATGGGGTGAGGTGTGACATATGGATTAGATGGGGATATGAGATGGAGGGTGTAGCGTAAAGGAGGTGACATACCACCTGAGAAAGGTAACAGGGTATAGTTGTGGGATCCTGCTCTGTGGAGGTATGGTGTATAGTTGGGTGGGTTTGGAGAAGGATGGACATTGACTGCTCAGAGTCAACTTGAAATACGTTTGGGGTTTTTATTTAAATCTACTTTAATATTCCAGAATATTTTCTCTTGGAACATAGAGCAGCTCAAATGGCTGTTCTGCACTGACCTAGAGGTAATTTTGCTTTCCAACCTGCTGCAACCTTAGACCACCTAGAAAAAATGCTTCTCCCAAACAGATCATAAGGATCTACTTTCTCTTTTAAGACTGGCTTGTGCCAGTCTTAAAGTCCTTCTCCGCTTAATGCCTTAGGGCATGTACAGAGAAGAGAGGCCTGTTGTCTACAGTTTGCTGGTACATCAAAGGAAGTTGCAGATGCTCCACATGGATCTGATCCAATACTCTTTGAAGTCAATGAAAACACTTCCCTTGACCCCTCATTCAGTCTCCCTCTCTCAGTAGCTCCTTATGCAAATCACAGTCCATTTTGTGTGTCTCTTCAGCAAAATCAACGTGTTCCTCCCAAGCGTATCCCTTTGTGGAACCTGATCACAAACCTTTCAAAATTCTCAGCATTCTCTTTTTCTTATGAAGAGTGATTTGAAAGAAGATTAGAGCTGCCCAAATGAGGAGAAGTAGTAAGCCCTGACCCTGCAAACCTGTGGAAGTACCAATTACTGACAGCTATTATCACTCTGACTGCAGTAGGACTGCTCACCTGGGTAAGAGCCAGGAAGAATAGGCCTCAGATAGGGACCTGCTGAAAATCAGACACAATGCAAATGAATGCTGGCCACTTGACAGCAGAAGGTTGTCAGGAAGCCAAACTGGAAAGACCTGGCCAAGCCTAAAAAGAAATCGTCGTGTTTGCTAAAATAAGTAAATAAATAAACCCATGGATGGAGGTGTAGAGTACAGAAGTCCTAGGAAGTTCAGGACAAAACTATTCCAAAAAATGAGACCAAAATTCATAACAGAGGCTAATACTGAAAAATGGGGCATCCCTACTTGTGATGACTGGGATGCAATCCTAATGCTTTCTGCCTTTTAAGATAGTCCTTATGTATTCATGTACCAACAGCCTCCCCCTTAACAATTAAAAATCCGGGATACGGATTAAAGTGATAGCAGGTGGCAATGTAATTGCCATCAATCTTACATCTGAACCTCTCATTTGTCGTACAAGCTCAACAACAGCTGGCTCTCAACCCTGGTTATCCTCGTGGCTCTGAGGACAGGTTCAAAGAAGGTACGGACGTCGAGTCCTCATCTGCAACGTTGCCAAGGAGCAGCAGGGAGATGAAGGGGCACCAGCTAAGTCTTCTTTTCATTCTCTTGACAGGAATGGCCCTCGGTGGGACTCAGCGTTCATTATCTGCCTGGCTTCATTCTTCACAATGAATCGGGATGAAGAGCATCCACCAGCCTGGTCCGCGTCCAGAAAACCCGCGAGCTCCTGAGACACCAGCATCATCGCGAATGGGGGAAGCGTCGTTATTGGCAAGAATTAGCGATAAAGCAAATTTCAACAGCTCCCGGGGCTGCTTTTGGTCATATCGCAGTGTTTCAGGCAGGGGAGAGCCGGGGAGTTGGGAAGTTTTGGGGCGGGATGGTGTTAACTCGCCTGGGTGCGCGGTGGAAAGGCTGGGGGGTGACGTCCCTGGGGGAGGGTCCCCGGGGCCCCGATCAGGGCTGGTGTGAGCGCCGGGAGCCACGTGGTGGCGGCAGAGCCCGCCCGGGAAGGGCCCCGGCACCAGCAGCCCGGGACACGTCGAGGGACAGCAGCACAAGCTGAGGAGAATCATAGAATCACTAGGGTGGAAAGGACCCACAGGATCATCAGACCAACCGTTCCCATCAGACACTAAACAATGTCCCTCAGCACCTCATCCACCCGAACTTTAAACACCTCCAGGGATGGGGACTCAACCACCTCCATGGGCAGCCTGTTCAAGTGTCCAATGATCCTTTACAAGAAAATTTTTTTCCTGAAGCCAAGTCTGAAACTCTCCTGATGGAGCTTGAGGCCGTTCCCCCTTGTCCTGTCCCCTGCCACTTGGCAGAAGAGGCCAGCTCCCTGCTCTCCACATCCTTTCAGGTAGTTGTAGAGAGCAGGTCTCCCTTCAGCCTCCTCTTCTCAAGGCTAAACAACCCCAGCTCTCTCAGTGTCTCAGAGAAGGAGCAAAGGGAGACAGCAGCCCTGGGCACCAGGAGCTTAAATGTCAAGGGCAGAGGAAAGCAAAGGGCAGGGGAGGGAATGAGGTGCTCGCTGAAGGCAGGATTCAGCAGGGATTAGTGTGGGAAAAGATTGAGGTCACGTCATCCATGAGGATTTAGTTGAGTATATAACTTGGGTGTCTCCGTGGCTTAAGCTGCCATTGTTAACATGACACATAAGATATGATCACCAAGCAAACTCAAGTAACTGTTGACAATATGGCCAAAAGTACACTTTAAAATATATTATTATCCCTCAACCGCTATTCCTAAACAATCTTAGACCCCGAGAATCCAAAATATAGGGAAGCAGCATCCCATCTCTACCCTCTGATGAAAGGACAATCTGGTGTGTGAAATACCAGACAGAAGCCCTGGGAATGCAGGAGCTGAGCCGTGAAGACCTGCAGAGGATTTGAAATGAATGTTGGCATGGCATAAAGAGGGCACTGGATTCACACGCGTTCCCCTAAGCCTTTGTGTGCCAGCATGCAGGGCTGGCTCTCGCTGCCCAGCCCCACAGCTGCAATTAAGAGATTCCCACTCCCCACGAACAGGTGCAGCCCCACCCAAACAACAAGGCCACAGACAAAAGATTACAAATAAGGGATAAATCCCTCTACTGTACATTGCAGTGGTGAGCTGGGACAGGTGGCCTGGGGTAATTCGGGATCAGTCCTCACACTGGGGTGGGAAAAGCAGCAGCTCATTTGGATCTGAACTATTATATAATAACTCCTTGTGGGCTATGCTGATGGGAAAGCTGATGGAGGCATGGATTAAATCAAACAGCCTGTATGCTATTGGCAGTGGAATTAGTCCTACAGATTTCTGACAGCTTGAAAATAAAGGCACAGACAAGAGAAATGCTGGTTTCTGCAGCTATCCTTTCCTCACCAGCACCAGTGTCATTCATTCATTTGACTTTAATTTCTCATAAAGATCTTGTACATCAGATGATCATGAATGTACACATGGAACACGTGGATTTGCATTGCTTATGTACCTTTGGGACTCACTATGTCCAGAAGAGGTCTGAGCATTTCAAGAACAAAATAGAAGAGATTGTCACCTGATATGATCTTTGATTAACTTCATTTTTTGTTGTGTTAGAATTGGAGTCTAATGGAGTGAGTCCAGTGGAGGGACACAAGATGATTAGGGGACTGAAGTATCTCTCTTACAATAAAATATTGAGAGACCTGAGCCTTTTTAGTCTAGAGAAGAGAAGATCAAAAGGAATCTTATCAGTGCTTATAAATATCTAAGGGGTCAGCGTCAAGAGGATGGGGCCAAACTATTTTCAGTGGTGCCCAGGGACAGGACGAGGGGCAACAGGCACAGCAACATAGGAAATTACACACAAACTTAAGGAAAAACTTCTTTACTGTGAAGATGGAACAGGCACTGGAACAGGCTTCCCAGGGAAGTTGTAGAGTCACTTTCTCCGGAAATACTCAAAACCTGCCTGAATGCATTTCTGTGCAACCTGCTGTAGGTGAACCTGCTTTACTGGGGGGTCAGACTAGAGAGGTGCCTTCCAGCCGTGACTATTCTGTGACTCTGTATGTTGCCATCAGTGTCCTGCCTGTATATCTGGAAGAAGGTCTGAACACAGCTCAGGGCTGTGGGCAGCTCAGGTGAATTTCCAGTATTGCAGTCTGTACCACATGGTGCATCGAAACCTTCTGCCTTGGGTGCCTGGGACTCTGTTACCACAAATAAAAGTGCCCCAACAAGCTTTCATGTGGTTATCCTCACAAAACCCTGAGAGTGAGTAGAAGGCTGTTTTCTGCACTGAATAGATAGGGCTGAGTTACAAAACCTGGGATTCCTCTCAGCCAACAAAACCACCCAAGCTAAGGTTTAATCAGTGCAGATTCTCTTAGTAACTCTTAAAGAGCTATTAGCACGAGGGTGCTCCAGGTTTTGAGAGGTTTTGGAGCAATTAGCTTTCTACACTGTGTATCTTCAGTAGTACTGAAAATCAGCCAGAGTAAGGTGCAGCTCAGTCTGGGAATGAGACACTTAGATACTTCAATATGCAAACTGGGCATCTGGACCATTTGAATGTCAGGGTGCCTTGAAAAGCATGTAGTCCTGTCACTTGAATTTAAAATTTTGTTGTTTCCTCTTACTGCCAGTGCAAGATACTGTCACCTCCAAAGGTCAGCAGAATCCTTCTTAAGAAAGTTCCTTTGTGAGGGTGGTTTGTTACACCCATCTTTTTTCCTTGAATATTAATGACCGCTTTATACTTGCAGAGGCAGTTACTTTAACATTGATATAGATACCTTATCCCATTCTAGATCCTCTCAGGTATATCCCATGGATAGCCTGCAGGGAAGCTGCACATGAGCTTCCAGAAAGGTGCATGTCTCCTGTGGGCCCTGTGTCCTATATGTAAGCCCAAGGAAATGTCATACTCCTGTGTATAAGGAATTAAATCCCTCTCCTAATTAGTGTCCAGCTTTTAACCGGCTGAAGTTAGAGTCAATGATGACCCCACAGCCTAAGTGACTTGCTTGAGAACATAAATGCTGGAGGCGTGTGTTGGCCTCTGTGGCCAGAGGCTTGTTGGAGGCAAGCAAAGAAGAGGATCCTGGGAAGCATTAATCCATCAGCATAGCCATGATAATGAGAGTCAATTATTAATCAATTTGTAAGCACAGAAGTGATAAGAAGGCAGTAGAATGTATCAACATGGATTAATCAAGAACATATAATTTCAAATTAATTCAGTGTCCTCATTTGAAGGACTAACTAGCCAAGTGTGTAAAGGGATAGATGTGATACATATCAACTTTGTCAAAGTCAAAAGCCTTACCCTTCCTAGAAACAAAGCCATGTAATGACATCTAAATGAAATCAGGATTAAAATGGTCGCATAATGTTTGAATCATACCAAAACATTCATCTGCAGTTCACTGTCAAAGTTGGGCATGCCAAGCAGGGTCCTGCAGGTGTCTGTTGTGGTCCGAATGTTTTCAACAATAAATTGGCTACTGGAAAAGAGAGTACTTGATTCAACTCCTGAGATGACTGGCTGGGAGAGGTTGATTTGGAGAACAGGATCAGGACTCACATTGATCTTCACAGATTGGAGAGCTTGCCTGAAATCAATAAGCTGCACTATAATAAAGACAAGTACATAATGCCATCTTGGGGGAAAAAAACAGATCAAATGTGCAGTTTATGGAATAAGGAATAACTAATAAGGCAGCAACAGTGCAGGAGTGGATTGATTGTTTGTTGTGAACCATGCACTAGGTAAAGCAGGATAAAACTTACGCAAAAACAAATGTAATTTGGGATCCATTAGCAGCAGTGTTTTGGGTAAAACACTGGGGTAATTATTCTGCTCTACTTGGCACTGTTGAGCCTTAGACTTGGTATAGTGTCCAGTTTGGGGCAGTAACTTGAAGAAAAGCTACAGGGAAATTAGCAGAGAACACAAAAAAAATATCTTAGGATGTTTAAAAAGTACACACTGAGGGGAAATGGTTTTGCTTAGTCTCAGGAAGACATCATTAAGATGAGACATGAAAACAATCCTCATTATGAGAGAGGCTCTCATAGTGTGGAATGAGCAGTGATACCCCATGCCTACTGGAAAGTGAGTACAGGAGATGAGATGCCATGCTAGGTAAAACAGTACTGTTTGTGTGTGGACAGCTTCCAAAGAAAATGCAGCATCTCCTTGTGTAGATGTTTTTCATGTCCCTGGCTTGGTTAATAATTCACCACAAAGATAAAAGTCTCAGGGCTAAATGGATGCAGAGAAGTGGTTTTGCAATGTCTAAATTGTAGGTGCTGGGCACTCAGCCCCAAGGCTCCTGGTGTGGTGAGAGGCGGGTGATCAACAAAGAATGCAAGAGTGAGCCAGCAGGCTCAGCAAGAGGCCAACAAATGTAGGATGTATAACTCTGGGCTGGAGAAAAACCTAACTGCACTTAGAGGTGGAGACTGAGGGATCTCCACTGAAAATCCTTTCCTGGAGGTGAACAACTATGGCAGGTCAGCTCTTCCGAGTTAAAAATCATCAAGATAGTTTTCAGATCATATTACAGCCAAGACTATTCAACAAAATGCCAGCCATGTAGGATGTTTCCTCGGGAGAGACATTGTGGAGTTAGGTAGTAACTGAGGAGAGATTCTGGAGGAATGTGGACTCCTAAGGTGCTTTTAAGCCTCTGGTTATACCGGCATCTCTAAGTTGTGCACCTCTTTCCAAGACAGGTATCATTAGTTTAAAACTCAGCCCTACTAAATAGCATCTCGTAATTGTAATAAAACAACTTGCTGCTTGGGTTCTAAAGGCCATTAGACAAATTGATGGTAGAGACAGAGAAAGGGAGAGAAGTAGAGAAGTGTCTCCAGAGCTCTTAGATACACAGAAACAACTTCTAGCAAAGGAAATCCCTGAGCTCTTAACACCAGCACGGATGAAGGAATTGGATAGAGCTATGCCCGGGATAGTCCTCTCTTTGCTCTTATGGACTCAATGGAAAATATACATTAACAATTTTAGAGTAAAGGAAGGACTCTGCTTAAAACATCTGAAAAAAAAACCCAAAGCGGGAAGGGCATCCCATCACGGAGAAGGCTCGAAAAATCATCAGAAGGAAGCTTAGGACTGAGTACCAGAGTGGCAAGAAGGAATGAAATCCAGTGTTAAGAGGTCACGCATTTGGGACGTGCGGCAAGAACATGTGCTGGCTGTGGTCTCAGTAGTCCTTGCCAGACAGTGAAGGGAAGGGAAAAAGACCTTGGAGCACCAGTTAATGACAAAGTGGTAACGAGCTGCTGGAGGAACATGGCCATGAGAAGGGTAAATACAACCCCTGAAGTACAAAGTCAGGGGCGTTGGCAGTAAGGCAAATGCTGACCACATTCTCCAAGGAGCTGTGAGGACTCTCCTGGATGGCTGCGTACACTTACCGTTCTGCTTGTCCCAGTTTGTTGACTTACATGGAGAAAGAACAGAGAAAGGTAGTTTGAGGGATAAAGAAACAGGGAATTTAATCCTGAGCCTTCTTTGCTTGCCCTCGCAAAATGAGGATTCAGAAGGAACGTGGCGGCAGTATATAAATGTCAGGGGAAATCCTGCGGAGATTGAGATCTTTCAAGGGAATCCACACTCACACAAGAGCAAATGGGCATAAACCGGGGAGGAAGAAATCTAGAGAGAAGAGCAGAAAACAGAAGGAACCTCTGACCCACAAGGAGGAGTGATGACTAGAAAAAGTTATTTCTATTTAATCTATAGCCAGATAGATTTATGGCAGAGATGATGTAACACCGTTATTTACCAGAATGGAAAAGTGTCCTATTATCCATCGGGACAGGACTCTTAGTAGTCAGGAGTTGTCGGGCATAAAACGATTAAAGCCAAGCCGCAGCGCCTCCTGCCAGCTGATGTTAGGGAGCCTTGTTACCCTTTTTTAAGCTCTACGGAGTGCAACCAGCGCTTTCACCGACAGTCACCTGCTTTTCTTTGTTTTCCACTGACCCTGCCACAGGTGGGGTGACAGTCCCGTGTCATTTTTCAAACGAGCATCACAGCAGAGCGTGGTCAAGACGCGGTCTCAGGGAGCAACTCCCCCCTCCACGAGTGTTATTCTGTTGGAAAACGAGAGACTCCTTATCAAAACGTGTTTTTAACAAGCTGTTTTCCCCGGGCCGCCTTGCTCACAGCTCCCTCAGGGATCGGGAGGAGTCGGGCGGCCGCCTCCCTGGGTTTAACCGGCATCAGCTTCGAGCTCTTCTATTGCCGGGTCAGTGCAGAAGCTGAAGTAAATTGTTGGTGGAAACGTAGACAGCTTTGTGCTCTGCCGAGCAGGTGCCTGGCGGTTTTAGTCAGGGACTGGTAAATTTACAAGAGTGCAGTGGACGTGCCCTCCTCGGGCCATTGTGAAATTCAGGGGAGAACAAAGAAGAACGTGAATATTCACACAGACGCCTTTCAGAGTGTGGCATTGCTCAACGCGACGCTTTTTTTGTTTGTTTGTTTGTTTGTTTATTTGTTTGGGGGGGTGTTTGTTTAGGGAAAAAAAATCCACCAACAAAAAAACCCCCACCAAAATCAGAAAGTACCTGTTTGCTTTCTAAAGCACATGGAAATCACCCGTGAGCAACCATATAATTTGATTTGCTAAGCAATCTGCGAGGCGATTGCACATCATTTATAATGTTCATTGAGCATTTTGCTTAATTGTGTCTCTTTTTGTAAAGGACGCGTAGCCCCCTCCCGGCTGCGCCCGGCACAAGTGGCCAGATTCCCATGGACCCGGAGACGCCGCCGGCCTCGCGCGGCGCTTTTCCCAAGCGGAGCCGGCCCCAGGCGCCCGTCCGAGGGGCGAGGAAGGGGCTCGGGTCTGGCTGCTCCCCGAACCCCCTCTGCCCGCAGCCCGCGGCTCCGGCAGGTGCTGCCCGCCCGGGCTCCTGCGGGAGGGACCCGTGCCGGGAGCGGGGCCGCTTTCGCCGTTCCCGGCCCTCTCCCGGGATTGGAGCGCGGGGAGGAGACCCGAAAGAGGCACTAGGAGAAGAGCCGACGCAGTCCTCCCCCCCCCGCCTCCCTCCCGGCCGGCGGAGCCGCTCCTGGCGAGACCCTCGCGGTCGGAGCCGTTCGGGGCAGCGGGATCCGCGGGGAAGCCGGCGGCCCGCCCGCCGCTCGCCAGCACCTTTCGTCGGCCGCACCATATAATTTGATTTTCCCCCGTGCCCGCAGATCGATCGCGGCTCATTTGTTACATTCAGCGGCCCCTCGGGGCGGGGGAGCGGGGGAGAGGGGCGGCCCGGGGGAGCCGGCGGCACAAGTGTTGGGATTCCCATGGGCTGCTCCTGCTCTCCAGCTCGCAGCGCCCGCGCCCCGGCCCGAGCGGCCGGCGAAGCGGGGGCTGGACACACGGTGACCTCCGCGGTCTCGACTTGAAAGAGCCTGAAAGGGGCTCTACGGCGCGTTACCGGCCCGGCGCCCGGGTACCGGCCGGGGGGGGAGGGTGCGACACCGGCCGCAGGTGCCGCCTCCTCCTCCTCCGGGCGCTGGCCGGGAGCGGCCCCGCTCCCCCCGCATCCCTCGGCTCGTCCCGGGCCGGGGAGCGCTGGTGCGGCTGTGCCGGCCCGCGGGGAGAGAAAGAGCTCCCGCAGGCGTCTCTGAGCTCGCCTTCAGAGCAGGGGAAGCCGCACATTAATTTATTATCAGGAAACGCGCCATCCCCCAAGGCAAAGCTTGGTTCAGAGTGTGCGTTCAGTGGCTGAATGGGTGGAGGAGATACTACCTTTTTCAGTTAAATAAAGTACCGTCGGACGTCAGGAATTGCAATAGTGTGGTTTGTCTTTTTTAAAAAAAAATCCTTTCGTGGTAAGGTATTGTTTGCCTAGATGTCGGGCCGACTCAAATCCAGTCTTTTGAAAGCCTCCTGCTTTCTTGGCGCATCAAAACAAATGCTTCTCTAATCAGAGTCCAGTACACCAAAGAATCCAAATAGAAATTGCTAAGTTTTATAATCTTCAGAAAAATATGGTGGTATTTGCCTCACGGTGGCTTTGTGAACCCGAAAACTCTTGCTTAACCAGACCCTGGCAGGGTGGAGATGAAGGTTTGCAGAAGAAAACTACCGCCAGGACGGGGAAACCCGGCTCGTCTTTCCATGACTGTGGTTTCACGGCATTGGATCAGCAGGAGGAGTTAGGAAAAATATACAGATAATGGTAAGAGCTGAGTTTGGGGCCTGGATGGCAAAGCCGACAGGCATCTCCTAGGGGACTTGAGGCTTTGCTTTAGCTAACAGGTTTCGTTATTCTGCAGTACCGCATGTGTTTGGAGCCACCTCAGAAGACTGGATCGGAACGAAAGGCAGCGTGAGGGGTGCTGAGCTCCTCACCGTCACCTGTGGCTCCTCTCCACCTCGGCCTCATTGGTTCCCACTTAACTCCAACTTTCCTCCATTTTTCTGTTTCCTAAATCTTCAGGGGAAATGGTAGCAGAACGGAGAAGCCGGGGCCCGTTCAGATGGCGGCGGCGGAGGCAGCGGCGGGGACTCGGGGCGCTGGTGAGCCCTGGCCGCCTTTCCCGTCGGGGGGCTCCGCGGGCCCGGAGAGGCTGCGCGGACGAGCGCTGGGGCTCCTCCGGAGGGGCCGGATCGCTCGCTCGTAGCCGGGGACCGGTTCCCTTCCGCGCTCTCAGAGCATCGCCGGGGGTCGGGCGGGGAAGGCTTCTGCTGCCCGGCCCCGACGTGAACCCTCTCGACGAGCAGGGATGGGCGCTCTTCCTGCCCTCGAGCCGCTGTGGACTACCGGCTGTGCCCCGGGACCCTCGGCCGCGGAGAAGGTCCTCACCTCAGTCCTAAGCCAGGGTCGAGCCCTATACCCCGCCGAAGGCTCGGTCTCCTCGGGCCGGAGAGCGTACGCCGTCGAGCACCCTGGCAGAGGCAGGGCCGGAGGGCTCGGCAAACCCGGGCCCTCCGAGTCCCTCGGTGCAGGGTGTGCGCCCCACGTCCCATCTTATTCCGTGGTGGGGGAGGGATTGCGTGGGCCCACGGAGGGTCGTCAGTGGGTACCGGTGAGCCGTACCCGGCATGCAGCCCTGCCCTGTCCTCGCCTCCCACCCCACCTCTGGACTTTTAGAGACTCTTGGTCCCCGTGAAGGCGGCTGCAGGTAGATTTGTCCTGTGGTCATTGACTCTGAAGGGAAGGCGATGTGCCCCTCGGAGTCCCCCTCACTGCTTCCTGCCCTCGGGAGTTGAAATACCGAAGTGTCAGACGCTGGCCATATATTTTCTTTACAGGAGGGCGGTGCGGGGAGGTGTCGTTACCGTAAGGGCAAGGCTAACCCTCCCGTCGGGCAAGCGGGGGATGGATGAGACACCCGAGCAGGACAAATATTGAAAGAAGGGGTTTTGCGACACAGAAGATGCTGGCCCAGGTGCGCTGCCGTGACCTGGGCTACGCTGATAACAATTCCTGGTTTTCGCAAGTTTCCTTTTTGTAACGTCTTAGACAACTCGAGAGGAGCCTCCCAGCGCCTCAAGCTGTTCCCTCGGGAGCGGTCCCTACTCTTTTCTCAAAGGCAGATGCGCAAGACTGGAACCGTTCCTCTTTAAAGCCGTCATTGCCGCAGGGGCGAGGATCGAGCTCGGCACAATGGGGGAACCGCTGTGCCCTGTGCTGGGCATCGCACGGGGCGCTGAGCGGCGCGGAGCTGTGCGCAGCGATGTTTTATTGCCTCCGCAGCCCAACGCACCCGCGGAGCGCCGGCCGGGCTCGGCGAGGGAGAGGGGCTGTACGAAACCAGCGCATCGCCCACGGCCCCTCTGGGGGCCCTCGCAGACTTCCCAGAAATCCGCTAGGTTTTAAGACAGGCTCCGTGCACCCACTAGTTAAGAAACAGTGGGTTCCCGAAACGGCTCATCGTTGGCTGAGGGAACCCCCTGCCCCGACGGCGCCACGAAACGCGCGTCGTTCCTGATGGAACCGCCCGGCCGGGACGGACAGACCGCACTAATTGGCTTCCCAGACCACCTCACTGAGTTTTGTGGCTCGCCGGTGTCGTGCCACCGCCACAATGAGACATCGGCTGCCCAGCGCGGCGGGGCTGCCCCCTGCTGTGCGGTACCAACCTGCTCCAGGTTAAAACGGGCACCGCCGGCCCCGGGGAAGGAGGAAAGAGCCCGGACACGGCGAACGAGCCGGGCTCCCCCGGCCTCTCTGTGCACAAACGGTCCTTGAATCGACAGCGAAGATTCTGTTTCTTCCTCATCATCCCTGAAGCCTTCAGACTTTGTCCCCGGTGAGGCGCTTCACCACCACCTAACGAGAGATGCCCTGGCGACTGCCTCTCCCTCAGGGACAGGCACGGACAGCGGTTAAAGTGCTGCGAGGGGAGAAGGCTCGGGCAGATGCTTTAGGGGAAAAGAGCCTGTTTCGGGGGGTTGCTCCCCATCGATATCTGGCAGCGCTGTGTCTGTCTCACCTCACTGGGAGGGGAGCCATGGGTCAGTTTCGGAAAGTGTGTGACTGTGTGTCTCGAGTGGATGCGGTGGTGACAGGAGCCGCTCGATGTGATTTGCTCATCGACTTTGAACTCTTCGGCTCCAGCTGGAGTGTGACAAAGGCAAAGAAAGGATTCGCTGTTCCACTGGTGACGACTCCTTAGGCAGGCAGGAGAGGGAAAGGGGCCAACTTTGCGGCCTGGAAATTCCCTCGAAATCATTTCGGAGTTCTTACAGCGTAAGGGGTTGCTTTCTTCTTTTTTTCTGGGTGTTTCGGGGTAAGAGACACGCGAATTCGAGAGGATTTCATGTACGATACCTGCAAGATTTATACAAGTACTTCTGGACGTGATGCTTTCACGGGCAGCATTCGCTCGCACATTCAGGTGCGCCCCAGCCGAGCCAGCGGCCCCGGGGACAAGAGGGACCTCGGGCAGAGCTCCTGTCCCCCGCCGTCTGCCCGGGACTGGAGGCTGGGGACCGGGCTGCTGGCGGGTGGCGCGGCACAGGGATGCAGGGACCGCGCCTCGGCTGCGCAGCGCGACCGGGAGACCGGCTGTGGCTGAGCCGTCGACTCCTGAGGTCCTGGATCCACCCCTGGGCCACCACCGCCAACTCTCCAGCAGCCTCAGGGCCCGGGTGTGGCGGGTCCCTGCCCTCCCACCAGCGCCTCCCGCTGCGGGGACGCCGCACACCCGCATCCCCAGCGCCGGGAGCGCCAAGGGGAGCGCGGGGGATGCCCGCGGGGTAGGGGGAGCCCCGGGGCGGGGAACGAGGAAGCATGGACGCCCCCGTGCGCGCTACCCCGGTGCCGGGACTGCGCTCGCTCTCCTGCGCGGGTTCCTCGGCTCGGTGGGAGGTGGCTTCTCGGGAGGAGAGGCGAACGGTGCCTCTGCCGAGCTAAGGTTTGAGGGGACAAGGGACCCTTCTGCCCGCCGCGCTCCACGGCGCTCGGAGCAGTCCCCGCCGCTGGAAGGGCTGGGAGAGGCGGTGGGCAGGGAGCAGGTAGGAGCCGGCCCTGCGCCCTGGCCGCACGGGATGTCAGCAGCGTCCCTGGGCCGCACGAGCACGATAACAGCCCGGGAGAGCGACAGAAGGAATAATTCCCCACGCTCCGCACTCAGGAAACCGTGTCCGGGTACTGCGGCCGGTTTTTGGAAACCGGACCCGAGAGGGGCGGAGGAGGGTGGAGCAGGAGCACAGGTCGTCCTGGGAGCTTCTCCAGGCTTCATCCAGGCTCAGCGCAGAGGTTTTCAGGACCCGGCGGGATGAAGCCCTGAGCAACCCGGTCCGTCCGAGAGCTGGAGGTGACACTGGCACCCTCCTCAGCGCTGCCCCCGCCGGAGTCCCCACTCCCGCTCGGAGGAGAGTGGGCAGCATGGCGGGACCCGCAGGACTGCCGACAGCCCCGGCGGAGGGAGCCCCGGGCAGCGGTGATGCCCGCGGTAGGGGTGCCTCTCGTGAAGGTTTCCTCCTTCCCTTCTCGTTCTTTCGCGCGGTCCGTCCGCAGGCAGGACTTGCCAAGCGGTGGCTCTTGCAAAGCTCTTTGTTCCGTCCCGTGACTCACGCCTTTCCCTGCCGTTATCACGGAGTTGTCAGCGGCTTTGAAGTTGGGTCATTTATTACTTTCCCGGAGCTGGCCCTGTCTTGCTTTGCTGATAGAGCGGGGTCCGTTTCCACTCGGGGTTTGATCTCTGCCCGTGCTGGTGGCTCGCTGGAAAGTCACTTTCGATAAACCTCGACAGACTCTGCCGGACAAACTCTTGGAGCGCTAATGGCAGAGATAATCCTCCCCTAATCTGCCGGGTAATCCATTTCACCCCAGTGAGAATTTTGAAGGCTTTAATCAGTGAGAGTCAGTTAGGGAATTATTAACAGCCTCCGCCAAACGAGTTCGTCCTGACAGGGCAACGGGAGTGGGAAAAGGAAAAACGCAACAGGGCCCGATGCCGTCAAGATCGATGCACGACCGAGCTGACGTGATTTATTTTGATGTTACGATAGAATTGTCTTCGTTCCAAACGCCACGAGAAAAGCCACCGCCGCCTTCGAGCCCCCCGCGCCCGCTCCGACGGCGGCTCCGGCGGGGGCTGCAGGGCCCGGGGCAGCGAGAACCGCGCTGGGGAGAAGGTGTGGAGGATCGCCCCCACCCCTCTGTCCGGTCGCTGCCAACGCGCGCGTCTCGACCGGCGGCGGGCGGGGAGCGGTGCCGGGACGCACCGGGGCTGCTCGCCCGACGTGCGGCGAGCGACGGCTCCGCGGGCTCAGGGCAGGTCGCTGGGCGGCGGGGCCGGGCGGGGCCGGGCCGNTCGCTGATTGGCTGGCGGCGGCGGCCGGCGGCACGCGCCCGGGGATGTCGGTATAAGACTCCTCGCGTGCCGGCCCGGCGCTCCAGCGGCTCCGGCCTCCTCCCCGGAGAGCGGCGGCACCGGCCCGGCCTCCCGGCCACCCGAGGGCGGGGAGGGGAGGGCAGGGCAGGGGCGGGGGCCCCGCCGCCGGGGCAGCTCGGCCAGCGGGTCGGAGGGAGCGGCCGGAGGAGCGTCCCGGCGGGGCTACCCGTCCCCGTCCCGTCTCCGTCCCGTTTCACCCCGCGGGGGCCGCGCGCAGCATGGAGACGGTGCTGCTGGAGCACTTCCCCGGGGGCCTGGACTCCTTCTCCTCCCCTCCCTACTTCGACGAGGAGGACTTCTTCCCCGAGCCGGCCCCGCGGGACGCCTTGGCCGCCGAGGGGCTGCCGGAGCCCGACGTGGATTTCCTCAGCCGGCAGCTGCACGAGTTCTACTGCGACGGCGGCGACCCCGAGGGCGGCTACCGCTGCCCGCCGCCCGCCGCCGCCTTCCCGCAGTCGCCCGGCTTCGCCTACGAGCGCTGCGGGCCGGCGGGCGCGGCGCCGCTGTCCCCCGGGGCGCGGCTGCGGGCGCTGGGCTCGGCCAAGCGGCGGCGGCGGGCGCGCTCGGAGGCGGAGCTGCAGCAGCTCCGGCAGGCGGCCAACGTGCGGGAGCGGCGGCGGATGCAATCCATCAACGACGCCTTCGAGGGGCTGCGCTCGCACATCCCCACGCTGCCCTACGAGAAGCGGCTCTCCAAGGTGGACACGCTGCGCTTGGCCATCGGCTACATCAACTTCCTCAGCGAGCTGGTGCGGTCCGACCTGCCCCTGCGCGGCGCCGGCAGCGAGAGCCCCGGCCGGCCCAAGAAGATCATCATCTGCCACCGCGGCACAAGTAAGTGGCCGCCCGGCCCGGCTCCGCGCCCCGCGGGAACGCGGACCCCGGCAGTAACCCAGCCTCTGCCTCTCTCCCCCCGCCCCTCTTCCCCAGGATCGCCCTCCCCGAGCGACCCCGACTACGGACTCCCCCCTCTGGCCGGTCACTCCCTGTCGTGGACCGACGAAAAACAGCTCAAGGAACAAAACGTCATCCGGACGGCCAAAGTCTGGACCCCCGAGGACCCGCGGAAGGCGAACGACAAAGCCTCCCCCAACGACATCGAGAACGAGCCCCCCTTCGACTTCGTGGCGTGAGGCGCCGTGCGGGTGGCCCCCGCCCCGCCCTGTACATGCTGTATGTAGAGACCTCTATTGTAAATGTAATTTAAGATTCAGACTCTAAGGGCAATCAACTTTATTTATCTATTTATTACGGTGTAGCGATAATGAGGTAGAATCCTGTTTCGAATGTATAATTTATATAATTTATCCTGATTAAAAAAAAATATGCAATAGGTTTATTCCACCAGCACCTTTTGGGGGGGAGAAGAAAAAGAATAATACTGGAACCTGTGAAAATAATTTATTGCCGCACGTGGACTCTTCCTGTGTTCGTTAATAATAAACCCGGATCGTACCTTGCGGAGCAGCGGATTTGTGGGACGCGGACGCCGAGATCCCCGCGGGAGCCCCGGGGCAAACGCTCCGACCCCGGGCAGGCGGGAGGAGCCCCGGGGCCCTCGGAGCTCGCCCCGACCGGCCGCCTCCGCCCCACCGCCCTCTCGAGATGCTCTTAGACAGCCCGGGGAGGGAGGGGACGGGACGGGCGCGGAGACACTTTCCCCTTCTCTCCACCCCTTTTGACGTCCTCTCCTGAAGTGCTTCCAACTGATGTCTTTGTCTATCTCTAGGAGGTCCCCCCTTCTTTCAGTGCCTTGGGCTCTGCCCGTGGTCTCCAGCTGAAAGACCCTAGTCCCGAAACGCCAACCTTGCGAGGGCTCCCCCCTCCCCGCCGCTACCCTGTGCCCCGGGCCCCGCCGCCACGGGGATGGGCTCTGCTACCCGCAGCCGGACAAAGCCTTTCCCAAAAGCGCCGGGGAGGGGGCGGCCGTCAGAGCTCCGTCTCGGTGCCGCGGCCGCGGGCAGGAGTCCTCCCCGCAGCCCTCGCCCTGGCGATGCCCCTGGGGGGGGCGAGGGGGTGCGAAGACGTCGTGCAACCGGTGGCGGAGCCGCTCCGGTGGCCGCAGATCAGCGCTCCCGGCTGCCGGGCAGAGCGGGGGGAGGAGGGGGCCGGAGGGGGCTGGGCTGCACCTGCCCGGGGGCGGGNCGGCCGAGCCGGGGGGCGGCAAGTGCTACCGGCGGGGGCTGGGCTGGGGGGCTCGGCCCGGCGCCGCAGGTGCTGATTTTCCCGTGGCACCCGCGGCTCGGCCCCGACGGCTCGGCCCCCGGGAGAGCCGCAGATGCCCGGCCGGGCCCGCGGCCGGAGCGGAACGGTTCCCGCGCCGAGCCCAGGCGGATGGGAACGGCCCGGGTGAGCCGAGGTATAATTATTACCCATCATATACTGTACATCTCTCCCCGTCGCTCATTTTTTTTTTCCCAAATCTGCCGCAAAGTGGGAGCAATATGTTGCATGCATGCTAATTGCATTAACCTAGTTAGACACATTTAGTTCCCTAGCGCGGATGGCATGGATCTATTCCAACAGCAATTAGAGGAGCTACTTACCCACACAAACACGCCGAGGCTGGGCTTGGGGCGCGGGAGTTTTGCTTATTTATTTGCTCGTTTTTCGTGTGAGCCAGGGGCCGCTCGGCTGCGATCCTCGCCCCGTCCGGCAGCGGGCGGGAGGCGGGCGGCACCGGTGTCATTGAACTTAAACGGGGCTCTTTGAAAGAGAAAAAGAGCCGACCTATAATTCGATCTCGTCCCGTATTAGGACCTCATTAAACACAGAAAGTCGCTTTTGCACAAATGCTTCCATCAGGCATGTAATCTCATTACACTCATTAGAAAGTCAAATGTTAGTCGGACTTCAGCTTAATTATAAGTTATGGAAGTGTTGTACCGTTTCCCTCTGTGTATAGCCCCGTCCGTCTCAATTGGCTTTGGCGATGCGGTCCCCCACAATTAAAACACTACAATCATTGTTATGTGGCACCTTTTCTTCGGCGTGCCACTTTTTTTGTGATTCAATGCTTCAACACATCCTTTAGTATGGTGCAGATGAAGCGGAAGAGCCGCCCTTCGCATGTAAAACACCAGGGTCTCTATCTTGTCACTCTCCCGTCTTGACTTGGCAAGTCCCTTTAAACGCAACCTTCAAAGAGACTGACAGCTCCTTTTGACTGACTCGTCATCCATTCACTCCAGCGCCGCGATCCTGCCACAAAATCCGCCGCACAAGGCAGGAGGAAAGTGCCCGTGCAGGTCCCCGGCCCGGAGGGACCCGGCGGGACCCCGCGGCTAAGCAAGCCCCGCTCGCAGCTTCTGGGGGGGGGGTTTGCTCCTGGGGAACACGGTCGGGCTCTGTAGGGACCGGCGAGGGGCAGGAGCGACAGGCAACCCCTCAGCTCCCGGTCCCAGCCGCCCGCCCCGCTCCTCCCCGCGGCGCTGAGCGGGGGCGGGGAGGGGGGTGCAGGGTGGCGGTCGCTGCCCCTTCCAGCGCTGCCACCCCGAGCACCCCGGACACGGGTTCTCCGCCTCCCTTGTGCCCCTGTCCCGCACCGGGAGCCCCCGCCCGCTTCAAACTCCGCATCGTGCCCCGCGGGACCCGCCCCTCCGCGGCCGCGCTGCCCCGACGGCGCCCCGGGGGGAGGGGGAGGCCCTCCCGAGCCCGGGATCCGGCATGTTCCGCACCCGCCCCTCATTCCCGCGGGATCCTGGGTCGCAAAGCGGGGCAAGGGGGGACCAAAGGGGGGTAAATGCCCAGTCGCGCTCGGTTCGGGGGAGCGGAGGGGCGGTTAGAGGCACTTGTGGGCGGCTCGCTTCCCGCAGGCTCCCAGGAGGGAGGTGCGGGCTCCGGGTGCGAGGGCTGACGCTGTCCTCCCGGGACCGGCGTCTCTGGCGACGCTCCGGGTGAAAAGACAATCTGATCGTCCGAAACGTTCGATTTCCCGTCGAAAGAAACGCCGCTACCCCTCCGAGCCCAAAAGAGGGGAGGCCCCGGTCCGCTGTCCCGCAGGAGGGGCCGGGAAGGCGTGCGTGGCTCCGAGCCGCCGTGCGCAGGCAGGGGCTGCAGCGGGCACTGTGAACCGGCCCCGCCGCCGTTCCCAGGGCCCCTCATCTGCCGGCAGTCGGGCGAGCGCCCTGCGAGGCGCGGGGATGAAGCCT
>WAAB01020193.1:200996-212457 GCA_013389865.1 Piaya cayana
GCCCTTGGGGCGGCGGCGCCGGCTCCCGGAGGAGGCGCTCGGTTCTGAAGCCGCGGGCGCGGCGCCCGGCCCGGGCGGGGGTAACAAGGCCCTCCAGGGGGCCCCGCAGGAGCGGCCGCCCCCCGACCCGACCCGGCCCGGCCCCGCGCCCCCTGGTCTCCGCCAGCTGCCCCGGCCCGCCGCAGGCCGCACTTTCCCCGTCACCGACTCTGCGCAACCCGCAACGCCGAGCGGCTTGGAGAGGGCAGGAACTCCCGGCCCCGCCGCGCCCGCTCCGTTCGGGGCGACCCGAGGGGCGGGTCCGGGGCGGCGAAAGACCCCGGCAGCGCTGCCCGGCCGGAACGTGCCCGCTCCCGTCCCCGAGACCGTCGCCGCCCCGCGATCCCCGGTTGGCGCGGAGCGGCCCGAACTCGCGGCCCCGTCGGGCGGAGGCTCCCGCTCCCCGAGGGAAGGCGGCGGGACGGGTCGCAGGGCGGGCGCACGCCGGGCCCCGACGTAGGCCCCCGAGCTCTCTGCGGCCGCGGGGAGGGGTGAGAGGGGCGGGCGGAGGGGCAGCCTCGGTAGCAGAGCTCGGCGTCTGCCGGGCAGATGGAGGCGGGTTTCCCTCTTGCGAAACGGCTGCTCCGGCCGCCGTCCTGTCCCCGGAGAGTGCTGGGGTCCGGTTCAGGGTGCTCCCCGGCGCCGGGGAGAGCGAAGTCCCAGATGGAAGCCGCCGCCCGGACGGGCACCCCCGACGGCGCCGGCCCCCACCCATGCCACGCCACGGGGGGCTGCACCTCACCGCAGAGCCGAGAAGCGGCCCGAGGCGAGATGGGACGTGCGGGGAGCGACCTCGAGGGTCCCGGTGCAGCTTGACATCCCCGCTTGTGCCCGCCTGGCGCCGGTAGCCTGTGTCCGGCAGAGTTTGGGGAACGGGGGAAAGCGCGGAGCCCTCGAGACACGTTAGGACCGTGCGTGCACGTCGGTGCGGGGCACGGCGGCGGGCGCACCCCGACGGCGCGGGGGGCTACGCGGAGCCCTGCGAATGCCCTGAGAGGAGCGCAGCCCGCGACAGCGACTTTCCAAGGGGGGGCGGGGGACAGGCGACGACGGGGCGGGACCGGGGCGCGCTTTTCACGGAATTAGTCGCACAGGAGCCTCGCTAGGACATTTGTTCCCCGCCAGCGCCCGGAGACGTCGCGGACGCTCCGCCACCAGCCCGGCCCGTCCTCGACGGCTCTCCCCGTTCCCGACCCGGCGATGCCGCGACATGCGCCGCTGTCACCGGGCGCGGGTGGCGGACGCGGCGAAGGGGCGAAGCCCACGCCAAGGTCAAGTTGAAGGTGCCGGTGGCCGTGTGGCCGCCGCCAGTTGGCGCCGAACGAGGGGCGGCGCGGAGCTCTGGGTGAAACCTTCCCCGACGTAACATGTTCGCCTCGGAAACCTTCGCCTCGGAGGCGAACATGTTACGTCGGGGAAGGTTTCACCCAGAGCTCCGCGCCGCCTCTCTTTCGGGGGTCTCCCTTTCTTCCCCCGGGCTTGGCCAGGCGTTTCCGCGGGGCCCTGCGCAGCCCGGGGCGCGGCCCAAGGGGTTGGGGCTCTCCGCGGGGCTGCGCGGAGTCGCGCGGAGCTGCGGGGCGCTGGGCTCCGGTCGCAAACGCGCGCGTGCGGTCGCCGGCTTGAAACAAACCGTGCGAAACGCTCCGGGGTGGGTTTTACTCCGCGTTCAGGGCGAGTTTTCCGAACGGAGTCTGGTTAAACAAACACTTCGCCTTTCTCCCGCTCCCGCTTTCCCTCTCTCTGTGATGATTGATATTTTTCATTCAGCCAACTTTTATTTACCTTGCAAAAATGTTGGGGACAAATGTGATAAATTACAGATATGCAAATTTCTTTGAATGGCGTTGTAAGTGTGTCTCGCTGGAGCTGAATAAGTCCTTGCAAGTCGGTCTGCGCGCACTCAGGACCCCAGGGAGCTGATCAAAGCACCCTTTCTCTTTCATCCCCAGTATTCTCCTCCAAACTATTTCGATACAATATGTTTCCATGATGCACTTAATGTGCTAGGGACACAGAACTCATTACAACCTAGCTAGTTCTGCCGACCCCTTTGTTCAGAGGCATAAAGTTAAAAAAAGAGGAGGGGCGGAGGGGGGGAGCGCTGCTAGTTGCCAGCTTTCTGAAATGTTAAAGCGTGCGTCATTTTTCACCAGGTCTCGTCTTGATATCCTCAAAAGACAAACTATGAAACCGGCCTCAGCCCTTTCTGGCATTAATTACGCTGCTGTCCAGCCGATCTGTTTTTCCTATTATATGCATTTCTCAGCAGGGATTTTTTTTTTTTTTTTTGCAAGACTAATGCAGCTGCAAGTCGAAGTATGAATGCTTTTTATCGGTGTAGAAAAAAAATAAGTGGAAAGGCTGAAAAAGATGTCAAAGTCTGTGCTGATGTGTTTTGTTTTGGTGTTGTTGTTTTTTTTTTTCTCTTGGCCCGTGCTTGAGGCAGCGACTTTGGAAAAGGGTTTTGGATATCCCTGTTACGCGAATTGTTTTTGTCTCGAATTATCAGCTTCTTAGAACGTAAAAAAACTCAGTCGGAGACTGCTGAAAGCAGGTTATGTGTTTATGGAATACTGATGCGCCCAAGAAATCTCTCTTTTTTAAAATTTTTTTTTTTCCCCCAAGGAAACACTTCCAAGTATTTGGGGAAATAGGTGGAAATTAGCAACCCCGGGCTGAGGGCGACGCGTTTCAAACCCACTGCGAGGTGGCAGCTCTTTGGGGAAATGACTCCAGCGGGATGACAGTAAGAAATAAACTCTATTTCAGCGGATGGCGCGTTTGTTTACGGGGTTGATTGGTTGACCGAAATGGCTGGCAGCCAGTTCTGGGAAAGATTCCAGACCTGACTCCGATTAACCCTCTCTGGTGAAACTCTGCTGGAAACCAACTCACCAGCAATTGCCATTAATCTACTTACTAATTAAGCCAATTCATTTCTAAAGGAGAAAAATTCCTTTCTTTGGCCAAACTGATGGGAGGAAATTTGAAAGAAGCGCCAAACTGTGTAACTGTAATTCAGCCAAGGACTGCTAAAACAAGGTGTTGATATATAGCTGGAGTTTTAAAACAAGTTTCTAGGGCAACAGTCCTTTGGAGACGGTGGTATATAGTGCATAGTAGATGAAGCTCGAATAATGGTGGACTGCAGTGTGCAATTGTACGGACATTGGTTGGAACCGGGACCGCTTTTCCCAATTAAGCCGCTCGAGTCTTTTACTCCCAGTAATTTATCTGCCCCATTTAAACTTTTCCGCCTTCGGCGACAGCTCCAAAGAGCATCTCGACCGGCACCCGGCGAACACAGATGTGGAAATAGCGCCAACGTTTTACCCGGCGACACCGCAGCTGCTCTGGGGTCCGGATCAGCCCGAGCGGGGACACGGGGCACACTGTGCTCTCGCAGCCTCCCCGTGCCCGAGGTCCCCGCGGCAACCGCGTGCCTCTCCGGAGGTTCTCCGTGGCCCGGGGTGTATTTTATCGAGGTTTTAACTCTCGGTGAGCAACACCGGGCTCCTCAAGACGCGGTCTAGGCCCGGGAGGCGTCTCTCAGGGAGGCCGCGCTGAGCTGACGCTGTTTGCCGAGCGAGCCTCCACACTCGCCAGGTGAGGAGGAGAGGAGACGTGGAGCTTCGCCCTCCGCCACGGCGCCTGCACGACGGGGAGCAGCCCCGAGCCGCCCGCCCCGTCTGTCAGCCCCGCACCGACATCCCTGCCCGACCCTGCCCCACCGGGGCAGCTTTACCGCTGGCTTTTACCCTTCGCACGGTCCCTTGGGCTGTGCCTCCCCTCCCCAGAGGTCTCCCCCGCTCCCCTGCAACAGCCCCGTCGGGGCGGCCCCGCTGCCTCTCGCCTTGTCCCGTCGATGCCACCAGCGACCGGCAGCGCCCACGGTCCCTAACCAGCTGCGAGGGGGCCGGTGGTAGGAGCGGAACGGGGAGGGGATAGCGCGACCCCTCCCGCAACGACCGGGGAAGCCCCCGGGGGGTAACGGGGTGTGAGAGAAGACAAATTCAAGGGCGGATAGTTTAAAATCAGTGTAACCGTTCCCTCCCTCCTAATTTTTTTTTCTTTTTTTTTAGGTGCACGGCGGTGAGGACAATTGCAAGAGTAACAAATTAAGCGTTCAGTCCCGAACAAGGCGGCCGTGGTCAAAGCGCTCGGCGGGAAGCTGGAGGATGCTGAGCCCTGGACAGACAAACCAGCCTCCCAGACAGCAGCAGCCTCGCGTCTTTCGTTTCACTGAAACTACAAGTTCTCGTGAAATACGTGATAGCACCAAGAGACGACAGCAGAGCTATAAACGTGTCCTGGAAAAGAATCGAGAAACATTTCCCTCGGCAGCTGATGGCGAAGCTTAGCACGCGGCGATAGGTAGCGCGTTACGCGTTCCTATCGCAAGGAAACACCTAACATCATCATCTAAGTTTCTCTCTCAGATCATAAAAAATAGGATGCGATAACCTAAAAAGACTAATGACATTTCACAGGTAATGCAATTTAGAAAGAAACACTTCCATGTTTTCTTTTCCAACAATGTGCATTTTTGTAAACTGCTATAAATTGCAATTCAAAAGCCCTGATCTCGCCATCCCCAATCATTTTTTATACTGATCAAATGAATGCAGATACTCCCATTTGGGAGGGGCGACATGACATTTCACTTGGCAGTTCTAAACAGGTCACGGACCTTTCACAGACCCTAAGGCAGTGGGAGGGAGCTCTTTACGAAACCGTGTAACCAAATCAAACCAATGGTTACCCCTTTTCAATACCATTGGAATGGTTTGCACAATGCTATTCACATAGCAGCAGAGAAACTGAAAGGATGGTCATCCAATGGAAATTTCTTTTCTTTTGTTTAAACTTGCAGAGCTCAAAAAAAAAAAAAAAACCCACCCAAAAACCCACAACAAAAAACACTAGAAAACAATTACTTTTTGTATGACAAAAAGATAAACACTTATAGGCACAGCCGTACGAGTCCAGCACGGCCCTGGGTGCGCCTAGATGTTTGTACACATACAGACACACATCTGTGTGTGGGGATGTACATTTATTGGAGATGTTGCTTTGTTTGAGACCATAGGCACAAAGACACAACATGGCTGCCCTGGAGATGACCTATTGCTTTCAAGTTGCTTGAACACATCAGAATTTCTATTGTCAAGGTTGATTAATTGAAACTGATAAGTTACCATGAATAAAGATTGTTTTTCTGTTTAATGTGGTGGGCCTGATTTGGTAAATGCTTCATTCATGTAGCCTTGCAGCGCAGCATATGGGCAGGATTCATTCAGTATCGCAAACATATACAATTTATTATGCTTGTATGGTCACAGCCAAAAGGCCTTTCTATTTTAATGACAAAGTTTGAATGAAAAAATCCATTTAAAGAGTCACTAACATTAAATGCGGGTTTGTAATTTATTCGCGCTAGCCGGCTGCCGGGGAGCGGAGAGCCGCGGAGGAGCGGAGCGGCCACGGGGAGTGGATGCTGCTCTGCTTCGCCTCCCCAGCGTGTCCCGGGAGCCCCGTGCCCCGCCGCGACCCCGCCGCGAATCCCGCCTCGACGGGGCGGACGCCGAGCACTCGCCCCGGCCTCCCGTGCCTCCTCTCCCGATAAAACAGCCCTCGACCTCACAAACGCCTCCGCCCCAGGCACCAGGGATCAGAAATGGCTCGTCGAGCCCGGAAAGCCCGTGGGGAGGCACCTCGAGGGCCGCGAGGGGCCACAGCTTCCCCCGGGGAGCCGGGACGGGTGTCCCCTCCTGCCCTCGGCGCCGGTGGAACGTAGCAGGAGAAGACAAAAAGTTCACCTTGCGCACGCAGGTTCCCACAGGGCTTGTGATGATGCCCAGGAGTGACGTTAAGCCCAGCTGTGTCCAAGGGTATTTTTACCTCGACGTTTTAAACCTTTCTGCCTCACCATCTCTCATCCGGCAATCACTGTTTTAAAGGACTCTCAAACTTGATCTCTATTCTGCTTTAAAAGCCCACGTCGGTTTTCACACACTCTACTCTCAAGTGAAGGAACCCAAATCAACAAAGCCTCACCCAACGCAGGAAAAAAAAAATCAAACCTGAAATGAAGATGTGATTGACCTGTCAGGAGCTACTGTGTGGGGCAAATCACTGCCCTCCAGTCTTCGTGTAGGGGGTCCAGGCTATTTGAGAGGATTTGTAAAACAAAAATTAACAAAAATCAACAAAAATCAGCGTCTTTGATAGGAAAAGTAGAGCTTTAGCACCATCACAAATCATTAATCAAGTATGGAGCTGAAATTTATGAAAATTCCCTTGAAAGAGCCCTTTCAAGCAATTTTTTAAATGACCTCTTAACCTCTTCTTCCTCGATTGACAGAGTAATTTGAAACAGAAACAATGTAATCTATCAAAATAAGTTGTGTTACTTCTGTAAATCAGATATTTATGTTTGAGCTTTCTCTTACTGACAAGCTGTAAGGGCTCACTGTTATGCCAAGGTTTTATCTCTGAGATTCTTGTCTTTTCTGCTCATTAAGAGTCTGTCTACAGATTACAAAGTCAATAGATGCAAACACCGGACTGTGAGAAAACTCTCCCTGAGTAAATAAAAATCAACAGCAGTGGATGCTATACAAAGGAAAGCATAGATGGTTTTAGGCGTTCGGTTTTATCATCTTTAAACAGGGAAGAGAGTAAATATTGTGGCAAAACTTCACCTTCCAGAGTCGCAGGCTTCCTTCTGTCATTCCTAAAGGTGGATCGCTACGCATCATCTTTTCTGAGCGGCAGATTAAAGTGAAATACAGTTTACAATTGTTCTGAGTGTTCTACCCGTAACTGTAGCACTGATTATCCATCCACCAACCAGCCATCGGACCTGCACACGGTGACTTTAGAGCTACTTTAATGGATTCTCCTGTAAACCAGTGACTGAATCCAGTAGAGCTCTTTCACTTCATTAAAAGACCCTGAGGGATTCTGGCACTGGGCAGGTTCCTTCAGTTGTTGAGACGTGCCTCTAGCTGCAGATTTTCATTATTTCCTGCCCTAATGCGTCCGAGTTAATATACACATCTATTTTTTTTTTAATGCTGAAATCTATACATTCCCAATATTCCTCTGTGCTCACACGTTGAGGTGGGACTGAAGTTAAAATCCCAAGACTCTCAGCTTCAACCCGGTCTAGTGACAGGCCACAGCTGGAGCGCACAGCTGGCTGGGTGTTGCCTAGATTGTAAAAATCGAGTCTTAATTTCGACACGACCCCGTTTAACTATCTATAAGCCGCGTTTGGGGCCATCTCTAAAAACACCGTCCGAAACGTTCCTGTGGGCACCAGCAGGTCCAGGAGCCCGATGCAGAGGAGCCCGATGCCCGCGGGGACGGGGACAGCGCTCTCGCTCTCGCGCCCCTGACAGCCAGAAGCCAGCGAGGTGCAGGCTTGGAAAGAGCGTGTAGCTGCTGCCGTCCCACGCCGGCTTATCGGCCGTTTTCAACGGGAAAAGGCAGCTCCAGTCCTGGGGTAAATCCCTGCCCCTGGCGGAACGACGCCGGCTCCGCGCACAGCCCCGTCCCGCAACGGCGCTCGGGACGGAGAAGGCGCTCCTGAAGCCGGTGCCGCGGGGGAGAGATGGGAACGCGTGGGCACAGCTCCCCGGGGGGACCGGGACCCTCGCCGAGCCGGCGGGTCCGTGCGAGGCGAGGTGGAGTGCGGGACGGGGCGGGAGGCGGTGCACTGCGCTGCGTGGGGCGGTGCGGTACGGGGGGCGGTGCGCGGGGCGATGTGACGCCGTGCGGTGTGCGGGGCAGGGCGGAGCGCGGTGCGGTGCTTTGTGCGGCGCGGTGCTGGGGGCGGTGCGCGGTGCAGTGCGGGGTGCGGTGCAGGGTGCGGTGCGATGCGGGTGCAGTGAAGTGTGGTGTGGGATGCGGGGCGGTGTGGTGCGCTGCAGTGCGGGGTGCGGTGCGGGGTGGTGCGCGCTGCCGTGCGGGGTGTGGGGTTGCGATGCCGTGCGGGGTGCAGTGCGCAAGGGTTTGAAGGGCACAAGGTGGTTCCGGGTGCATTGCGCTGCGTGGTGCGGTGCACGGTGCGGGATGCGGTGCGTGGTGCCATGCGCGGCGCGGTGGGCAGTGCAGTGCGCTCTGGGGTGCAGCGTGCGGTGTGATACGGTGCACGGTGCGGTGAGGGGCGATGCGGTGCGGGGTGCGACGTGGAGCTTGGTGCAATGCAGTGCGCGGTGCGGTGCGCTGTGCGGTGCGGTGAGGGCGCTGAGCGTGTCCGTGATGCTGAGGGGCAACGGCCACCGGCAGCGCCTGCGGGGGCTGGAAACGGGGCCGAAGAGGGTTTGAAGGGCACAAGGTGGTTCCTGCTCCGGGGAGCCGGTGCTCGGTGACGCGTTAGGAGTGACCGTTTCCAGAGAAAACGCCCGGGTCGCTCTAAACCGCGCGCTGGAAGGCTCGCAGAGACCAGTTTTATGTTCACGCCAACTGATCGTTTCCTTGCTGTCCAGTAAGCGTGTTAAGAGAGCAATTATGTTTCAGACCTAAGCAGAATCAACACGTTCTCGGTTTTCCCCAGCGCCGGGTCAGAGCTGGCACCTTCCCTGACCCGCGGGTTCTCTTTGAGAGGGGAGAGAGGAGGCAACCCTAGTCTGAGCCTGACACTTCGCAGCTGGCACCTCATTTAGTACTCCTGGATTCTCCCTCCCGGACTACCCTACACCTCCTACCAGTCGTTCACAATCTGCTCGGGTATGAGGTACTTTTCCTCTTCATGCCCAACGCCAAGCAAGGATTTCCCTGGAACTTGGAAGAACCTCCTGCTCGGCAGGGCTTTATCTGGGTATGGTGACCAGCGAGGCTGCTTAGAGCTTAGATGTATAAGCGCTTCACAAGGTACTGAAGAATTCAAAAAGTTCTGTTAAAAAAAAAAAAAAGAGAAGTATATAGACAAGGTGAGTGCAGGTGTGGGCATTGGAACCTTCCTATGATAACGAAATTTAATACACCTCCTAAGTCCCTATGAGATATTTAGTTTTGCAGGATGCTAAAGAGGAATATGATTTTCTCTTTTACCTTTATAAAGTTTTAGCATTAGCCATCACAAATTTTAAATTAAATCTTTGCATGGAAATAAATAATCTATACTGGAGTTAATAAGGTGACAATTATTTTTACTATAAAAGCTATTGTATTATTAAACTTGTATGTGGAAGCAGACAATTTGTGGAAGCGATGCAGCATCTGAATCCCAAATTAAGGAACTTCAACAATAGATACAGGAAACACTCTGTTTCTAAACTTTACGTGATTTAGATTATCATACATTCCTAAGCCCCTGTTTTTTTCACGTCTTTTCTTAAGTAATTATTTATTGCATTAAATGTCAACAAACTTATTCACAGAAACAACTATGTATTAAAGCATTGCGTGATTTTCTTGTTTAAAGAACAATTTCCCAAGCTGAAAAAGTTCCAAGTAATGAACCCACTCACCTGAGGCTGACTGCAATTAATTCTACCTCAGTACACATTTGATATATCCACTGGTATGTGGATGCAACCAAGAGATGCTTTGATGTGGTATGCTTAAACTTTTCTCACTTACATACTGCTTGCCAGTGCCATCAAAATGATGCTTTTCATGTTTTTAGAGAAGAAATCCACATTCATTTCTGTAAGTGAAAATTTATGAACTGATGTCACTAATCTTTCCATACATTGATGGCTTGCAGTAAAATCAATCAAGGTTGTTTTAAAGAAGAATAATATACCCAAAGCATTTCTTTATGTTTTCACCAGTTGTGAAAAGAAAAAAAAATTCTTGAAAAGAAATTATAGCTTGTTTTCCTTGACATAAAGCTGATATTCAAAAAATCAGCTACATTTAGATCAAATAAAGATTTCTCCCTTTAACTGAGGGTTCCCCAGTACAATGTTCCAAGTACACTTCCTTGCAAAGCTCAAACATAATATCTTCAGTTTGGTGCTTATCAGAGTTTTTCTCCTTTAATGTCTGATCAGATGATTTAAAGCAAATCAAGCAAATTCATTATGTTATTGGAAGAGTAAACCCTTGACCAGTTTTGGACAGATGAACTGCTGTGTTTTATACTTCTAAAATCTTATTTCAAGAACCTCTCTTCTCTGACTGGTACTTATTTATTGCTGTTGTTAGTTAAGATGTGCTGTCACTATTACTCTAGATACACAAACCCAAAAACTCAAGACTGGGAATGTAGAAAGTAATTTGCTTGTCCTTGGCTTATCATAAGTTCTGGGAAAGAACATTCTGCTTGTATTTTTAGTGTTTTTGGAAAAGTCTTCAGAGGAATGAGAAGGTGAGGTAGGAGGGCAGGCTGGACCTTAGGCACCTACACATGCATATGAAAGACATGAATCCGAAGACAAATAGTTACTGACAACTTTCTTCCTTCGGTGTGTGCTTATACATGCATTCGTACTGCTTGTGACTTTACAAAATTCCATATACCCAGAAAAAGCTCACACAATCAGCATTGAATATGGACTCAGAGCCAGTCTTTCCTTATGTAGCATCATCTATCAACACTTCAACAACGACTTATGCAGAAATGACACATTCTGCAAAGAAGCTTCTTACAGCACTTGAATTCTACCTGTACATGCTGCGAGAGCTAAGTGTCACAGAAGGCCTGTGGCAATAATCCAGTGAGAGAGGAAAGGTGAGGTATTTTGCGAGTGTATCTTGCAATTAAAGCTAAATAGGTCAATACTCAAAACTGATGAGAGAGAGTGTAGGAGTAAAAAACCAGAAAATCCTAATGGGTAGAGACTAGTAACCATTTAATAATTCACTTTGATACAGGACAGAAAAGGTTCATCACTGAAGTGCACTTCACAGGGCAGAAGAGTAATTGAAAATTTCACATATTATCTCAGAACATCCCATATCCTCTTTGAGGGGAACCTGTAGGGACAACATATAGCAATATGGGTCTATAACTAGAATGACATAATATATCACTGTTAATTACAGCAATTAATTCTGTATAGCATGCAGATGATACACTTTACAATCTAATAAACTATTAATGAGAAAGATACTGAGCTCTAGGCAGAAGACAAAACATCACAATGTGACAGAGAAGTCTGTTGTTGAGTCACAGTTTTCAATGTACTCTGCATAACTGACTGAAGAATTTACCCTAACAAATTTTCCATAATATTTTAGTACAAAGGTTAGGATTGTTTTAAAGGAAATTAATCAAGAACTTAATTTATAATCGTCTCTATCTCAGGAAATATTTTCCTTTTGATAAAAGCTAGCAAGAACCTTGTTGCTGAAAGTGTGGTTTGTTTGCACTTCAACAGGAACAATACAGCTGATCACCTTTCAGTAACTTAAAAACCAAAATCTGTATTTTTCTACATTCAGCCAATATAGAATCATAGAACAA